>JASKGM010001633.1:0-12332 GCA_034509205.1 Ceratonia siliqua
GAAAACAAGTTAGCTAAGCGGGCTTCAGTGGAAAAGGAGAAAGTAATAGCAACCGAGGCAGACAAAGACTAGAATGTGCGATTGTTCATAATTGGCTTCACTATTTCAACCACCCCATCTTTTTTTTTACTTTGAATAAACATTGACAGATGGTACTTAAATTATTTTATTGTACAATTATGGAGTGAATTATTTTTTTATGATAGATGTGGGCACCAACATAGCAAGGCAGACAAACAATTAATAGGATTGTGTCGTTGTCCTTCAACTACTGCGTGTTAAATTAAGTACCAATTAGCTAAGCTGGATCATTAGGTCAAGTCTTTCCAAGTGCTTCTTACCTTCAGATGTCTTTCGAGATTGATTGGCTTTACTTTAATTGGTTATGCTACTACGCCTTTTGTATAAAACTATACTTAAAAATACAATTTTCAATATATATAAAATAAATTATTCTTTCTTCTATCAAGAGTTGTCTTATTTACACAATTTTTCTTAAAAGTTAAAAAAATTCTAAAATTTAACTCAATTTTAAATCCCAAATATATATACTTAAATATTTTATTAAAATAATAATTTTAAAAGTCACAAAATTATATTAATATTAAATTTGTAATAAGATAAAAAAATAAAAGATAAGTAATTGTGCTGACAACTTGTTGCTTCTTGGCTTCTTCCATGGAAGGTCATCTTTCCACTTGCTTCTTGAGAAAGCTCCCTGGCTTAAAGACTAAAACCAAAATGAAATCTTCCGTATTAATTTTATTTTGTATACATACTTGTATTGTGCTACTTGTGTGATAATTTAAATATTTATTATCAATGAATGTGTTTCAATTAATTTTAGTATTTAATATATATATATATATATATATATATATATATAATAACAATAATTGAAGAAAATAATAAAAAGAATAGATATATTTTTTTTAAATTAATCAAATTTTAGTGACAGAATTGCGAGAGATTTGAAAGAAAACATCATTGTATAATAATCATTTTTGTGAGGGAATTGGGGGGAAAATATATAATTAATATTTCCTCACAAATTACAAACTTGTTTTTCTTTTGTAATATTTGTAAGAGATATGTGAGAGAACTATATTTAAATTTTTGGGAGAATATTACACATTTTATCTTAGGCTTTAATTTGATTTTAGGTCTAAAATTTATCTATAATTATTTTATTATTATTTTTAATTATATTTTAATTGCTTAATGCTATTTGAATTTTTAATTATTACTATATTTAATTTTTAATTACTTAGTTGTTTTTTTATTTGTTACTTTCTCTTTTAATTAAATTTTTATTTATCCATCTCTTTTAATTTAATTAATTTAATAATTATTTCTATTGGATACTGGTCGCTCATGATTAGCTAGTGGTTGAAAACATCAGACAAGAAAGAGGAAAACACAATTTCACAAAGATAGAGAAAAGAAACACAACGAAAGAGTTTTCTATCAGAGATTTAGAGTGACTTGTGACATATTTTTTGAGTCCGTTGTGATTTTGAGATAATACTTGGGTTGTGAAGGAGAACAGTAGACTAGAATGTTAGAATTATGGCTTCTATTAATTATTAATTATTTGATTTTATAAAATGGATTGATAATATGATCCTATATATATAAAGACAAACATGATAGACCGAGAAAAATTAAGTGATCAATTTAATTGTGAGCTGTGCATACTTACTTTAGACTATGTGGTTGGTCAGTTATAGTGTAGACCTAATCCTATTAGAGATCCGTAAAAGGAGGTTTATTAGGTTATTTATGTGACCTCAACTCCTAATATAAATATATGTGTTATAACACATTTTGGCTATCCCATTCCTATTGCTATAGGAGAAAGGAGGGAAAGATCCTAAACGGTGAGACCCACTACATTCTGAGTTTGATCACAATGAACAATTCAGATATGTTTATTATCTATTTTTATGGTGTTATAGTTATCATACATTATTCATTATTTCTAACATAAAATATATCTATAAAAGTACACAATTTTGTTTTATTAAATTAAGTATTTAAATTGCAACTCTAGTCTTAACAATTTGCCTTCTTATACCTTTATTTTTTTAATTTATTAAGTTTAATTAAATTATCTCTTTATTTACATTATTCCTTATCTTTTGTTTATATGTTTTTAATTTTATTTGTTTCATTAAATTTTAATTTTAATTTCTATTTTTTACTCAATTATTTTCTTAGTTGATTTCCTATTTATCTAATGGTGTTTCAGTTTTATTTGTTTCCTTCTTCAATTATATTATTTGTCACACTCCAACTCTGGGCACATGACCGGCATAAAACGCTACCAATTGAATAGCATTCTATAGGCCTATACATATATTCCAATGCAATAATGACAAAAATACAATGAAATGAAAAAAAAAATATTATGTAAAAATTGGAGGGAACTTGGGGAATTCAAAAAAATAAATAAATAAATAAATATTTGAACAACATTCCCCTTGAAATCTAGACTTTTCCAAATATCGTATAAATAAAAAATTCAAACTGGGTGGACAGGTCCACCTTAATGCATAAACAAAAGCTTCCATGGCCATATCAAAAAAACCAAAATGTATCACATCAAAAAGACTGCATAACCTAAGCTTGTCCAAGACCTCAACTATTGCTCCATTCGTCCTTCCAAGAATGCCTAGAATTTAATCTGGTGGAAAATTTTTAAAAGAAACAAGATGAGTCACGAAGACTCAATGAGGTGAAATATTCTACCTATTCTACATATAAAAACCACATGGCAGTTATATGAATATAGCATTTAAAAAAAATTAGAATAAGCAAGATGGTTTTAGGACTTGGTTTCACAACAAGAAGGGACTTATCATAATTGGAAACCAATATCATGTCACCAAGAGATAATTTCGAATGTTGTAACTAAAATTCTTTAAGTAAGCAATTATCCCAAGTTTTTGAATTGTCTTAAATCACATGTGTACAAATAAAAAGGCAAGTTAGAAATAAATTCACCAATATATAAATATATATAAAATGGAGTATTTTTTTTGTATAGAGTTAATAAATTTCTAATATAATGGGGAGATGGATCTAGTAGTCCTTCTCATAGGCAACTCTTTCTTATGAAACAATGTATCACATGCATCCGGAATAATCTCACGGATGGAATAAATCACATGCCTCATTTCAATGGCCTACCTTATGCCTCCCGCAAATAGTCCATAGACAAACCAAATGGTCGGTGCACCTAGGGTTACCCTATAGAAGTGCCAAAGGATCTATCAAAAACTCTACTTCTCAATGAGTTTACATTGCTGTGCCATCACAAATAATTTAAGCATAAAATTTTACAATTTTACAATACTTTAGAAAAACATCATCAGAAATTTTATTTCACTCACATAATTAAACATTTAGAAGTTCACATAATTGGAGTTTCTTCCCAATAATTCTAAAATCACTCACTTTGCATGGCAATATTTTCATAAAAATAAGATTTTGGACATAAAAGAATAAATAATATAACTCCAAGACTAGGTGAGTCCCATTTTTAAACCGTGCTTGTATCATAAAAATAATTTTATATGACTTCATATATGTAGTCGGGGTAGAAGTTTCAACTCACATTATTAACTTGCTTACTCAAATTTTTTCACTATTAAAGTTGTGAAACACTCAAACTTGTATTTAGAACTTAGAAAAAGCAAGAACCCAAAAACCTTGGCTGGAACAATACTTGATGGGTTTATCTCTACGGGTGGATATCAAGGGAGGAAACATTGCAGGATGAAACTAAATGCGGAAGACCGAGGTTGACTGAAACGTTGCATGCTAGAAATGTGTTGCACTACCGAGAAAGATGAAGAGAAGGCAAGAATGTTGTAGAGATAAGGTGAAGCTTGGTTAGACGGGGAAAGGAAATGGAATACCCGAGAAGCTTATGGAGAAATTTGAGCTAGTTGATGCCAAATATCTTCTGAACAAAACTGAAAAAGGCATACCATGTGGCTAAGAAAATAGCCACGTGCCTCTAAGAAAAAGAATTCTGGAAAGAGGTTGAAATTGCCAGAGAATTGAAATTGACATTAAATTTATGTCAAATGAAAATTTAATATATTTGAATTAATTTAAAACAAGACATATTTTAATCAATAAAATTTATCTTACTGTCACATGCCTCTCTTTTAAAACTGTCACCATTTTTAAATTTTGTTTTCCTTACATGCTAGAAAAATAATAATTAGGTTGACTTAAAACAACATATTTTTAAGTATAGAAATATTTTTACTTTCACATAGTTTCTGCTCAAAATTACCACTATTGTAAAAATTTTAATTTTCTTATTTTTCATCATGTTGTAAAATTTGTAAGAGTAAGATAAGTCTCTACTTAATTTACTTAATTAATATTTATTCTTAACCCACACAAAATTTGTAATAGATTAAATTTTTTAAAAAAATGTATTAATCAAGAATTACTTTGGTGTCATTACAAATTATCTACCCTTCAAAAATGAATTCATCCTTGAATTCAAGAAATAATTACAACGAAAGAAGTTTTTCATTCCGAACAGATAGGGTTATTCAATTCCGTACAGTAACTTAAGAAGTCAACAAAATTACTTCCTTAGACATATACTACATACCAAATTCATTAACAAAGGGTAATAACAGTTAATACTAGACTAGAAAGATGGTTCATAGACTTTATTTATTCTATGGTGCTATTAGCTTCCGCTATGCTACACTGATATGACTGAATGCAATCCAACACAGATCAATTAGTTGGATGCTGGTCTCTTCCTAAAAATGATTCTACTGTATTATCAATTAAAGCTAGCTAATCTTTTAATAAACATGCGTAGTCTCTCTGTAACCACCTGACCTATATTGCCCATGGATGGATGTTCAAATCAACAACAAAATATATCAAATATGTAACTATTCTCGAAAGTACCCCCTTATGAAATTCACCTTGCAACAAGGAAATTCTCCTTGACAGCTAACGTGCAAAACTGGGTTTGTGAAAAAAAACTTCTAACAAGCTTCCTTCATGTCTCTACTAATTATGAGCAAACTCCCTGCAGCTTATATAAAAAAACTAATTTAAAATATTTTTGTTTTACACATTATAGGCCTAATTCTAAACATAATAAAACTCGAGTAACAAGAAAAAAAAATCTTTTGGACTAATCCTGATCCAGAATGAATTACAATTATAATTTATTTATTTTATTATTATAATTATTTATTTTTATTTTTACCCGAAAACTCTTAATATAATAATAGGCATCCTACATCATATGTTGACAATAATTACTAGTCCAAATCAATATCTTGATCAAAACTACAGACATTATCTTAACATATCAACATGTTCCTTTGTAACGATCCCAAACCTAGATAGAACAAGTTTAAAGGGATGGATATCTAAATTTAACCTATAAGCTTCAAGAGCCAATCTTGTTTGTTTGTTACAATATACGGTTCTTCCCACCATTTTAAAGTCTGCAACACACTTGTGCTTTGCCCTAAATTGTTAAAATTGTTAGGAAATGTTATCATACTTTATTTTCCAGCTTCTTTGATAATGTGGATGTTCATATTATCTCTAACCAATCATCCGCCCTACACACTCGAACACCAACTGTATCGCTAGGGCCATATTAATCATTGAAAACATCAAAACTCTCGGGCTGCCTATTTGACATCGTATTATTATTATTATTTTTTGTCCAAACAATAACCTTCAACGTAGAGGTAGCTTTAATTTCCGAAAAGACTTATAGACATAACGAACTCATCAAGATTAAATCCCAGAGTGCCAGGTAGACCAACTATATAAATGTTATAACAGTCATGCTGCTACAGGACGTGATCTATGTACTAATATACCAAGAAGATGATGTTCTATTTGCCACGTAAACACTCAAATACCCGCATATGGGAAAACTTCGTCAACCATAACAATACCATTCAACAACAGCAAACATGAAAATCTCATATATTAATTAGAGTCATTCACAAAGCCATTCAATTTTATCTTCAATTAGCCATTCCTCAAGTGGTTCATAGCCTTTTTAACAGAGCTCAAGGAGGTGTTTAAAGAACCCATTAGAAACTATAAATTCGTAACTCAAAGGGGCTCTAACAACAAGAATTAAACTAAAATAAACCAACTGATTTTCAAGAGACAAAATGCCGTTTACCCATAAATATTTCTCCTTGTATAATTTCCTCAACAATCCAAATTAATTACTTTAGCAGTATAGATAGACTCCAATTTTTATAAACTGCAATTCTAATGCTTCTAATAAAGTGCTTTCTTATAAATTACAATAAATACTTAATACATTATTTAAAGAAACTCCAAATTAAATATGCTAGATATTTACCAAACAATAATTTGAAACTTCATTACTTCTAACTATGAAAACCACACAGCAACTAAATTCTAATGCTTCCTATTCCTTCCCTCTTGAAAGCTAATAACTAATTTGGATTGGGAGTACTAATGAAATTTAATTAATAACCAAAGGATTTTCTATATTTCCTCCCAACAGGGGATTACTATACCATTATTCATCACAACTTCTCATAAATTTATTCGTAAAACTCCCGAATTCAACCAAAATATCTTATTTTCCTTTGAAACTTAGATCATAAGGTCTTCCTACGAGAGAATTTCTAATATGGTCCTCACTCCATATTAATAATATTTGCCCGCTTTAAAAAATATATCCTATTGAAACTCAACTCACTTATCTATAACTCCTTTTATTTCTTGCATTTTCTTTTCTTCGTAAAATTTTAAAAATTAATATTGTACATCTATCACATTTAAAATAAACAGCGTAACATCTTGAAGTAAAAATTTAATTGATCCTACAGATTCCATTGGATCAAGTACTTATCATTGGTAACTAATGGGAATCAACAACAAATGTCAAAGTGTAGCTTCATTTAAGCAAGGCTGGTTCTGCACAATAGATTTCATTATCGAATAAAGCATTGAGTTTCACTAGAACAGATAACAGGGATAGAACCCATCTCCATTTAGTGGAAAAATTTTAGGACTAACCCCTTCACAATTTCATCCAAGTAGTTATTACCCTTCAGCTTTCCTTCTAAAATTCCTCCTAGCTGGTGACATCATGACATGCTTGGCTTCGCCTTTATTCACTATCTTAGTATATCATTACCATATTTATTTTCCTTTACTCACAATTGATACTTGTTTCATATCCTTATGTAACTCGTTTTCTAAGTTAATGAATTATTGGTCAAACTTATCTATTCTCTCAAATGTATGATATGTATTCTCTTAATCTTTTGTACTTTACAAATAAATGTTCATTATCATACTAGAGGTTTCTCATACATATTTTTTTATTATTTTTTTTATCCTTTCTAATTTGTAACTCCTGTAACTCCTACACTTATATATATACACTCGTTACCACTTTTCCTATTGTTTTCATCTTCTTAGTCCTTGCTTAGGGTGGACCATTATTACTCTTTACTTATAATTTAGGTTTAAGCTTTAACCTCCTCTATTTAATCTTTTATTCCTTCTCTTTACCACGCAACTTGCATCATAAATACTTTCTTAACATATTTAACTTTTCAATGGGGTCCAAAACATTTAATCGGAGTCTTACCACTTTATAATGCACCACAAAGAACTATTGGAATAGTATGAAAAGAATTCAAGATATGGGAATGCCGCTAAGAATCTAAGCATATAGTCACACCAACCTTTATTCAACATTCCAGGCCAACCATAAAAGATTCCTATCTCTTAGTATCAATTTCACTTCACTCAAACACTTTGAAAAAAAAAATATACCAACTACTGACCTTATACTTCTACACTTGAATAGTTTATGGACTTGCTTTATGACAAAAATTTTCTTACAAAAATCTTTTCTACATTTCCCCCTCTTTACCGTCTTTATTGTTCCCCCCTTACAACACATCACGACAACCACTTGCTATTTCCTCTTCACAGACACTGCTCACTAGCCGGATTCAAAAAGTAAACCAATTTCAAAATAAGTGGAATACACATAAATTCTCAGGTACTGATCCAAAAAATGATTTAACTTATAAGAAATGTAATTAATTGACTGTGAAAAAAATATGGATAAAGACTAATGAAGCAACAAAAGTTGGGTTCCTACAAACTTGCCAGTGATGCATACTCCCGGGTGCACCCACCACAAGTTAAACTTGTAGTTTCCTGTAATTGGACAATTGAAGACCTCTACATGCCCTACTACAGACCTAGACCATGCTCTGATACCAACTTTGTCACGCCCCAACTCTGTGCACATGACCGGCGTAGGACACTACCAATTGAATAGCATCCTACAAGCCTATACATATATTCCAATGCAACCATGACAAAAATACAGTGAAATGAAAAACAAATATTATGTAAAAATTGGAGGGAACTTGGGGAATTAAAAAAAAATAAATATATAAATATGTCAGCAACATTCCTCTTGAAATCTAGACATTTCCAAATATCGTACAAATAGAAAATTCAAACTGGGTGGACAGGTCCACCTTAATGCATAAACAAAAGCTTCCATGGCCATATCACAAAAACCAAAATGTATCACATCAAAAAGACTGCACAACATAAGCCAACTGTCCAAAACCTTGACTATTACTCCATTCGTCTTTCCAAGAATGCCTAGAATTTAATCTAGTGGAAAATTTTTAAAAGAAACAAGATGAGTCACAAAGACTCAATGAGGTGAAATATTCTATCTATTCTATACATAGAAACCACATGGCAGTTATAAGAATATAGCATTTAAAAAAAAGATTAGAATAAGCAAGATGGATCTAGGACTTGGTTTCACAACAAAAAGGGACTTATCATAATTGGAAACCAATATCATGTCACCAAGAGATAATTTCGAATGTTGTAACTAAAATTCTTTAAGTAAACAATTATCCCAAGCTTTTGAATTATCTTAAATCACATGTGTACAAATAAAAACGGAAGTTAGAAATAAATTCACCAATATATAAATATATATAAAATGGAGAATTTTTTTTATAGAGTTAATAAATTTCTAATATAATGAGGAGATGGATCTAGTAGTCCTTTCATAGGCAACTATTTCTCATGAAACAATGTATCACATGCATCCAGAATAATTTTACGGATGGAATAAATCACATGCCCCGTTCCAATGGCCTACCTTATGCCTCCCACAAATAGTCCATGGACAAATCAAATGTTAGGTGCACCTAGGGTTACTCTATAAAAGTGACAAAGGATCCATCAAAAACTCTACTTATCAATGAACTTATATTGTCGTGCCATTACAAATAATATAAGCATGAAATATTACAATAATTTTTCTATAAGAAAAACACCATCAAAAATTTTATTTCACTCACATAATTAAACATTTAGAATTTCACATAATTGAAATTTCTTTTCAATAATTCTAAAATCACTTTACATGACAATATTTCCATAAAAATAAGATTTTGGACATAAAATGATAAATAATATAACTCTAAGACTAGTAAAAAAAAAATGATTAAAATATCTTTTGATATAAAATAATAATTAATATAATTTCAAATTATCATAAAAATAATTTCGACTTCATATATGTAGTTATATTATTTTCAACTCACATTGTTAACTTTCTTATTCAAATCTTTTCACTATTGAAGTTATCAAACACTCAAACTTGGCATTAGACCTTGGAAAAAGCAAGAACCCAAAATTCTTGGCTGGAACAATACTTGATGGGTTTATCTCTACGGGTGGATATCAAGGGAGGAAACATTGCAGGATGAAACTAAATGCGGAAGACCGAGGTTGACTGAAACGTTGCATGCTAGAAATGTGCTGCACTACCGAGAAAGACGAAGAGAAGGCAAGAATGTTGTAGAGAGAAGGTGAAGCTTGGTTAGACGGGGAAAGGAAATGGAATACCCGAGCAGCTTATGGAGAAATTTGAGCTAGTTGGTGCCAAATATCTTCTGAACAAAACTGAAAAAGGCATACCATGTGGCTAAGAAAATAGCCACGTGCCTCTGAGGAAAAGAATTCTGGAAAGAGGTTGAAATTGCCACAGAGAATTGAAATTGACATTAAATTTATGTCAAATGCAAATTTAATATATTTGAATTAATTTAAAACAAGACATATTTTAATTAATAAAATTTATCTTACTTTCACATGCCCTCTGATTTAAAACTGCCACCATTTAAAAAAAAAAAATTTTCTTACAACATGCTAGAAAAATAATAAGGTTGACTTAAAACATCACATTTTTAAGTATAGAAATATTTTTATTCTCACATAGTTTCTGCTCAAAATTACCACTATTGTAAAAATTTTAATTTTTTTGTTTTTCATCATGTTGTAAAATTTGTAAGAGTAAGGTAAGTCTCTACTTAATTTACTTAAGTAATATTTATTCTTAACCCATGCAAGATTTGTAATAGATTAAATTTTTTAAGAAAGTGTATTAATCAAGAATTACTTTAGTGTCAATACATTATTCTCTTTATCTCTTTCTTAATCAATTAAAGTTATATTTTATTTATAAACGATGTTTCAATTATCTTCGTTGTCACATTTTAATTTATCTTGTTTTTATTTTCGTTCTTTTGATGATCTTGTTAGTTGAGTCCATTAGAGAGAAATAAATTTTTAATTAAAATATAAAACCTTCTTAAAGAATTATATTTGATTAACGCTTTTAGTATTTATCATAATGTTTTAATTTATATTTTTTTGTTGAAATAACTAAAATTTTATCTAAAGTTAAAAATATTTGTCACAACGTGACGGCCGATAAAAACCTTTAACTTTATGACTTTGGAACGCGTAAGGGAAAACACAGAGAAAATGAGGGTTGCCACCAATTAATTAGAAGGATAATTGGAATCCTTAAAAAAGAAATGAAAACTAGCCCTCAGAACCAGAGAAATGGTTCGAAAGTCTAATTACGCGTAAGGAATGTGTTAGGCACCTTATAACGTCCATCCCTAAGGACGGTTACCCTAAATTGTTTATGCTTAAAGAATTTTAATTTATTTAAATTATTCCTTTTTATTAATAAAATAATATTGGACGAAGATGAAAAAAATAAATAATTATACCTGCCTTACCAAGTAAGTGCCTACGTACCCCGAAATGGATTAAGGTCAACGTAGTTCAGAACATTTGGATAAGTCGATTAAGTGAGATATATCTCAGACTGGTTAATGTTAGGACATTAGGGGGATATGAAATTTCACTTAAAGCCTAAAATATTAATTAGGAATGGATATCAAGAAGAATATGCCTCTACTGAATATCCATTAGAATTGAGACTTTGGGAAAATAAAATTCCACTGAAAGTATTTGAAAATCAGAACTTTGGAGAAAATAAAGTGCTGTTTGTTTTATTTTTTAAAAACTATTTTTTTGTTCTGTGATAACAAAAAAACTCATTTGTGTAACTGTTTTCATTAGTTGTTTTTAAAAACTGTTTCCGAAAACAGTAATTAGAAAACAAAAATAATTTTTTTTGTGTTTTGGCTTGTTTTCTTCATTTGTTTTATAAAAAAACACAAAAAATAACTAATGAAATTTTTTTTACCCAAACAAGTTTTTTTTTGTTCTATAAAACTATTTTTTAGAGGTGTTTTCAAAAACTATTTTTAAAAATAATAAAACAAAAACCGTTCCAAACAGCCCCTAATCTTCTACTAATAGTTCTTTAAAAAGAAACAAGCGGCACCCGGGGAAAATGAACTTTTACTGAAAGTCTATAAAAAAAATGAATTTCGGAGAAGATAAACTTCTACTGAAAGCTCATTAAATGTTGAGTCTATGGAATTTATAAAAATAATAAGGCGATCTGGATATTTGAAAGAAATGAGGGTCAAAATAAAATTACTATATTTTTGAGACCCAAACACCATTTTGAAAGTGTGGGGCTCAAAATGAAATTTCTTAAAGTATGGGACGAATATCGAATTTCTAAAAGTATGGTGTAAAAAAAAATCAAATTTTGAATTCATTTTACTCCTGGTTCAAAAATTATTTACAAGAGCATTGATTTCTTTTAGTCTGTCTTGCAAATATCCAATCAAGCCATTAGAGCCGTCTAGGAAGAATCGGGCCTTGAACCCATTTTGAGAATATTGGGCATTTGAAACCCTTTTTGATATCTAATTGGATTTTTGGAGCCTAACTTGGGTTTTGGTCTTTTGCACCATGGGCCACTCGAAGATAACTATTCCCTTAACATTTTGGAATTGATTCCTTGAAGTCTTTTTGACAAGTGTTTAGTTAAAGCCAAACAGAAT
>JASKGM010001654.1:0-12330 GCA_034509205.1 Ceratonia siliqua
ATATATATATATATATATACTCATATAATAATTCATTAAATTTTAATTCAATATATTATAATATATTTTTTTATGTTTTAATTTTAATTTTCAATATATATATATATATATATTAAATTGATCAATTGAAGATTTTTATAAATTAAATATCCTATAAAATTAAATGTGTATTGGTCAATGGAAAGATTTCTTCAATTAATTGATAAATTAAAAATTTTTTTAATTAAATTAAATGTTCTATAAAATATAAAATATTAATTAAAAATATTGTCACATATCAAAAAAATAATAAGGTTAAGAATGAATATAAAAGAGACATGTGTATTATTTGATTTTTGTCTTAAAATATTTATAGATTATAGATATAAATAAATAAATAGATAGATAATAGATCATAATTGAAACATAATTTAATTTATATATAATATATAAATTATAAAAAAAATAATTTTATGCTTTTTTTTTTTTTATAGATTTTCCAAAATATATTGCTACCCAGTACCCATTTAGCTGCTCTCAAAGCTTCTCCGTTGTCGTCCAGCCCACCTGCAGCGAAGCACGCCGTCGATCTCCACCGGATCGTCGCTCGGCCAGTAAGGGAGAAGCTTCTCCGTCGTCGTCCAGTCCAGCTGCAGCGAAGCACGCCGTCGATCTCCACTGGAATTCGTCGCCTGAGATGACGTCATTAAATCTGAAGCTTCTACACTGTCGATCTCTCGGGTGAACCTATCCCATTCCACAGAAAAGGACACTACTGTTGAAACTGTAGCGTAAGTCAAAGTCATCGGGTGATCTCGTAAGGGCTGGCAATATATTAAATTACAATGTTGCCCCCTCCAACTTGCAAGCCATTTCAGCATATGTAGTTTTAGTAATTCATCAATTATATGAGGGTGGTTCCAGCAGACGGCCTATCAGACTAGCACACCCACCTCTTCTTCCTCTCTCTCACTCCAAATCTGAGTTCTTAGCTCTGCATCTGTTTACTGAGTTCAATGGCAATGACCACTTCACAACAAGTTATCACTTGCAAAGGTATGAACTATATTCAACGTGCTAAGCTAATTTCTGATTTTTCATATTAGAAATTGGTAAAAATTAAGCTTACACTCTCACTTATGATCAGGTATGTTTCTCGTAGGATTCTTTTTTTGGCATGGGTTTTGTTTACATGGGAAACACTTATCAATGACTGTCAAATTATGTATGGGCACTTTAAAATTACCTGTGACATCTATTGATTGATGGTCTGTGTAAATCGAGGCAATACAAAAATATTTCGTTTCTCATACGGCTTTTGAATACACTAAATTACTTTGCCATGGTGAATATCATATCATTATGCAATGGTTAGACTCGATAAAATTTATGCTGGCGAGCTAACCTATGTCAAGTTTATTTTTTCATGTGACTTTTATACACACTGAGCTACTTTGCCTGATATTTTATTAAACCTGTTCATCGGGTGAGTTTCGAGCTCAGACTCTTTAAAAATCAATGAAAATTAGGCTGAGTCATGATCAAGTTTAGTTTGATATGGAGAGTATTATATCTGTGTGTAGTTAGCTGAAATGCTTGAGTTTGGTTATGGATGGTGTAGCCGCGGTATGCTGGGGAATAGGGGAGCCTGTGAAGATAGAAGAAATACAAGTTGACCCACCAAAAGCAACTGAAGCTCGGGTTAAGATCCTCCGTGCCAGTGTCTGCCATACCGACGTTTTAAGCACTCAGGGATTTCCACATGTTGGTGTTATCCCTTTCTCACAATATATGCTTTTGAGTTTGGAAATATTCTTAATTATAAATGTTTATGAATACATAAATATGTTGGATGTGTGACCCACATCTGACATGTATACATTTTTATTTATGATTACCTTGTACTATACATTTTTTATACATTTGGTTGACTTTGAGAGAATTATTATATGGTGTACATGAGACACCATATTCATCTACGGTGTTTCATCCCAATTGATGGTATGAGACACTATTAGAATACG
Organism: Ceratonia siliqua; assembly: GCA_034509205.1. Lineage (NCBI taxonomy): Eukaryota > Viridiplantae > Streptophyta > Magnoliopsida > Fabales > Fabaceae > Ceratonia > Ceratonia siliqua. The sequence continues at coordinate 2,004 of JASKGM010001654.1, forward strand.
GTGCCCCAATAGGCATCCAATTATAATTTCCTCAAGAATATTTCCTTGAGTTTGAGTTTGTTTTGTCAGAAAATTTTAAATGGATTTAGTCTACAGATCAAGCTAATCATGAAAAAACATACGAGTATATTAGAGGTGGGTCTTAATCAATTTCACCTTTAACATACTTATATATTTATTTATTTATGATTGTTTAGTTTTTCAAAAAATTGTAAATCAAATTGTATCTAATTAAGAAAATTTCTTGTTTTATTTATGGCGATCTTTATCTTCTTCTCTTCAGTCTTTTCTTCCACTAATTAATGGATTTGGTGCAGGGTAATTATCCTATTGCATTAGGACATGAAGGAGTTGGGTATGTTCCATATGTAATGTGTACAAATATTAATAAATAAAAAATAGAATAATTATAAACATCAAATAAAGATAGTTTATCCATTTTGCAATTATGTTTACAACTAATTCGAATTGCATTTACTGCAGAGTTGTTGAAAGCACAGGAGAGAAAGTGAGAGATCTGAAAGCAGGGGACCTTGTGATTCCACTGTACGTAGGAGAATGCCAAGAATGCGAGTTGTGCATTTCAGGGAAGACCAACCTGTGCTTGAGATTTCCAGTAAGGCTGAGCAGTGACGGCGGTCTGATGCCAGATGGCACTTCCAGAATTAGCATCAGAGGGCAGAAGGCCTTCCACGTCCTCAGCTGTGCCACGTGGTCCGAGTACATGGTCATTGATGCCAACTACCTTCTCAAAGTGGACCCCAGCCTTGACCTAGCCCATGCCAGCTTCATCTCCTGTGGGTTCTCCACTGGCTTCGGAGGTGCTTGGAAGGAAGCCAAGGTTGAAAAGGGATCAAGTGTTGCCGTTTTTGGCCTTGGCGCTGTTGGATTAGGGGTATGTGTCCATTAAAATTTGGGTTATCTTTATTTACTTGTTTGGTTTAAATATAATTTTGTTTTTTAAGGAATTACACCAATCTCTTTTTTATTTGTCTTATATTACACTTATCTTTTATTTATTTTTAAAACTTAAACATTATTAAACCCAAAGATGAAAAATACATTATTAAAGGAGAATAATTCATAATAAATATCTTAAACGCCCGTAAAGATTTATGTAACAAGTCTTTAATTTTATGTTAACTAAAGTCTAACAAATAAAATATTAAATATTGATTGTTAAAAATAATTAGAAGTATAATTTACTAAAACAGTCATTTATAAATTTTAAACAAATAAGAAAAGAAAAAAGAAAGAAAATAAATACCTTCATCTAGCAAATGTGAAAAGAGAAATGCAAGAAAATTTAATATATTAGTTAAGCCTCTAATTATAAATAATTAAAAATGCTATATTTAAAATTTTAAATACGTAAAATGAGATTAATAACATAAAATAAATGCTACTGCTTGTTACATATTTTTTAGGGCATTTAGGAAATTTTGATATGAATTATTATCCTTTAACCACATAATTTTTATATTTGGGTTTAGCAGTAATTTATTTTTAAAGTGTAAGGGAGGTTTGTGTAGGTTTCAAAAATAAAAGGGAGGTGATTGTAATATAAGATAAATACAATGGAGGTTGGTGTAATTTCCTCTTTTTGATATCATAAAAGTTTTTTTTTTTAATTTAGACAATATTACCTTTTTATATTTTAAAAATTATTAAGTCTTTCATTCATATTTTTGTCCATCTATAAATGAAAAATGAAGCTGTTGCAGTTAGTTAGCATACATGGATTGATTGTTGTATTAAGTGAAGTCATGTTGAAAAGCATGGAAAAAAGGAAAGGAAAAGGTAAAATTATATGCATCTAATGTGATTTTTTTTTTAAATAGCTATTTTGTGTAGATAACAATAGGATCACATATGCCAATTAGCTGCAATATCGTTATTTTATGAATAGAAATATGACTAAGGAAGTTAATTGAAATTTTTTAAAATATAGAATGACAACATTATTTAAATTGAAAACAAGGGACTGAATTGAAATTTTTATAATAACCACAAGTGATTTCATCCTGCTTATTTTGAGGTTTGGTAATACAAAATTCAATGTTTCATTTGGGTATCTTATGAAGGTGTGAATATAACAATTTACTTTTATTTCTTGTTTCTCAACATATTAGTATTAAAAGTGAGTTGGTATATATGTACACAGTACACCTTTATAAGCAGCTAAATATTATTTCAAAAGTAATAAAGATACCGATTATTATATTACTAAATCTCAAAGGAGATAATTTACCTTTAAAATTTTGTATGTCTGTGTTAATTATTTTTTTTTTTATGATTTATGTTTGTGTTAATTTGTTTTCAATTTTGAGGGTTGATTCTGATTGTCGGCGACAAATTTACTAAATTTTGAATTGAAATATTTTATAAATTAGTACAAATCAAAATTAACGGCTCAGCCTATGATCATGATTACTCTACAATATTATAGAGAAATTCTTAAATAACTAGATTTAAGTGTATGTTGGTTGTGTTATAAATTATATATTTAAAAAAGTTGATTTATTAAAAATCAGTTTTTCAAAAGTCCAATGATAATAAAAAAAAAGTTTAACTGTTTGGTAAAACCTTTCGATATAAATGCTTGAGATAACGTTCATAATGTTTTATCTAGGGGTGTGATAAATCTGAAACAAAGTAATGCACACGAGAAAGGAACCAGGGAAGAGAGAAAGAATCTAAGGAAAAGGATATGCTGATGATTATCTTATTATGACAGGTATAACCTGTATAATAGTACAACAGATGAACTAACTCTGTTACATAAAAGGCTCAACTGATATAACAGAAGTTATAACGACTAACTGCTATAAACAGATAACAGAAAACTTATATTCTCTAATATTCCCCCTCAAATGAAGCCTCCTCTTCTGACTGATAGCTTATCTCAGAAGACAGTAAAGAATGACAGGGACAGAGGATTGGTGAGGAGATCTGCAACTTAATCATGAGTAGGAACATGAGCAACCATGAGTTTCTTGTCCAACACTGTTTCCTTGACAAAATGAAGATCTAGTTCAACATGTTTGGCTTTTAAGTGTAACACAGGATTAGCTGCCAGTGCTACCGTACTGAGATTATCACACCATATAAGAAGTAACTTTGTTGTGAAACCTTATGTTCAGAAAGCAAGGACTGTAACCACACCCTTTCACTAACAGCATTGGCCAAGCTCCTGTGTATTTAGCCTCACTACTAGACCTTCCCACAGTATTCTGTTTTCTAGATGACCAGGAAATTATACTAGTTCTAAGAAAAAAACAAAAGCTTGAAGTAGATATACGATCATCAGGACATGAGCCCCAATCTGCATCTGAGGATCCAGTCAATGTAAAGTCAGAGGACCTTTTAAGAACTATACCACAATCCATGGTCCCTTTAAGATACCTCAAGATGCGCTTGACTGTTTTCCAGTGTCCAAATGTGCCTGCCTGAACTGGCACACTTTGTTAACTCTGTAGGCTATATCTGGTCTAGTCGAGGTAATATACTACAGAGCCCCTACTGTACTCCTATATTCTGTCACATTAGATATAGGATCCCTATTTTTGATGATATTTCATATTTGAAGCCATAGAAGTAGGTAGTGGATTAGCATCTATCATTTTAGTTTTCTGCAGTAAATCTGTAATGTATTTGACTTGGGATAGGTGAATACCGTCACTGACTTTGTGAACTTCAACTCTAAGCTAGTAGTGCAGATCTCCAAGATCCTTAAGTGAAAAGGCTGTATTTAGTTCACTAATCACTTGTTGGACAGTTGTGGAATCACTGCCTGTGATTATAATGTCATCAACATAGATGAGCACAAACAATTTACTGTCATTCAAGACCTTGAGGAATAAGGATTGATATGCTCTTGATGTAGTGAAGCCTATGCTCAGAAGAAAATTACTGATCTTCTCAAACCAGGCCCTTGGAGCTTGCTTATGGCCATAAAAGGCCTTTTTGAGTTTACACGCTGGTTGTTGGCCTTGTCTAACTTATTCAAATCCAGGTGGTTGTTCCATGAACACCTCCTTAACAAGGTCCCATTCAGAAATGCATTGTTAACATCAACTTGTCTTATTGACCAATTTTGAGAAGTAGCCAGAGACAACAGTACTCTGATGGTGGTTGGCTTCACCACAGGACTAAATACCTCAAAATAGTCTATCCCTGCAGACTGAAGGTAACCCTTAGCCACTAGCTTGGCTTTGTACCTAGAAATGCTACCGTCAAGATTCTTTTCCAACTTAAACACCCACTTGCATCCCATTACTTTCTTATCCTTAGCTGGGGCAACTAGAGCCCAAGTCTCATTAAATACCAGTGCATTAGACTCAGCCTGGGTAGCTTCTTTCCACTTGTCATGAGAAAGAGAGATTTTCATCCAATATATCATGATTTTGCAAATCAAAATTGTTTGCAGCCAGTATATTGTCAACAGAGGTTGCTGTAGCCTAAATGGTCTCACCATGAGAAGGAGTATTTGTAATTTGCAAACTGTCAGTTGCAGCCTCAGTGATCTCACCATGAGAAGGAATATTTGCAATCTGCAAACTGTCAGACTCCAGAGCAGGTAAATTTAAAACTGATATATCTATACACATAGTGGGATTGGAAACAACTATACCACCAGGATGAGAAACAACCAGCCGGCAAGCTTGTTGGTGAGACAAGAAGAAAATTTGAGGCTGAGGCATAACTGGACAAAGTGCAAAATTCTGACATGAACTCTTCTGAACTGTATCTTTGGCAGCAAATGGAAACTTCAACTCATGGAACCTGACATGTCGAGAAACAATCACCTTTCCTTCTGCTGTGAGACATTTATAACCTTCTGAGAGGAACAATAACCAATAAAAGTGCATGGAGTAGAACGAAACTGCAATTTATATTTGATTATATGGCCTCAAATTAGGAAAACACAAACGTCCAAAAACTCTAAGCAGTGAGTAGTCAGGTGTTGTTTTGAACAATGTTTCAAAGGGTGACTCATAATTGAGTGTAGAGGTACATCGTCTATTTAAGAAGTGAACTACAGTAGTAAAGCTTTTGGCAAAAACTTGAGAGGAAAACTTGCTTGAGCTAGCATAGATAAACATGAATCAACCAGATGCTTATGTTTTCTTTCTACCACCCCATTCCATTCAGAGATATAAGGGCACGTATTCCTATCTGCCACACTACAAGTGCTAAGAAAGTGAGAAACCCTTTTAAATTCACTGCCAGTCACTCTGAACAAATTTTAATTTCACATTGAGTTGTAATTCAGCAGTAGACTTGAAATGTAAGGAACACTCATATGCATCAGATTTATTTTTCAAGAAATACAACCAGGTAAACTGAGAGTACATATCAACCATGGAAAGATAATATTTGAAACCATCCCTAGAAAATTCATGTGAAATAGGTCAGCTTCAACAAGCTGTAAAGGAGCAGTGTAAACAGTAAATCACTTGGAAAAAGGTAGGGAATGACATCTGCCTAATTGACAAGTAGTACACAAAAACTGCATTCCTTTATTTACTGGAAAAGAAACATTACAAGATGACAACACACTTTTTACAACTAAGTAGGAGGGATGGCCAAGTCTTTTGTGCCAAATGTCAAGGATGGTAGAGTGATCTTTACTAGCAACAATTTGATTTTGCAGTGGGTTAGAATCTGCAAGATGAACTTGAACAAGAACAAGTTCTCCTACTGGTTTCTTCAAGCTCAGATCAAATCGATATAACCCCTTATTGTCAATTCCTTGCATCAGAATCTTCTTGCTGACTTGATCTTTGACAAACCTGCAATTGGGATGAAATTCAAAAATAACTCCATTCTCTTTAGAAAACTGAGAGACTGAAATTAAATTCTTAGTAATCAAAGGAACATGGAATAAATTGTTTAATTTCACAGCCTGATTTGAACTAGTCAGAAAAGTAGTTCGCCCAACATGAGAGATTTGTAAACCTGTACCATTGCCTATTTGAACTTGAAGTACTTTGTGCCAAAGTTGAGATTATTAAAATCATTTGTTATGTGGTTAGTGGCCCGAGTCAGCTACCCAAATGCATGATTCTGAAGCATTTGTTGTTGCAACCATAGCAGTAGGGGATGAATGATAACCATTAGACCCATTTGAAGACTTCTGATCCTGCATTAGCTGAGTTCTGAGGATTCTGATTTGAATAGCCAGAAAAGTTATGATCAAATCTGTAAAAACACTCTTGCATTGTATGACTTATCTTTCCATATAACTGGCAATGAGGCCTATTAGAGTTGTATCTTCCTTTCTCTCTACCACGAGAATTGGAATATTCCTACTACCATTTGAGGCTTGGGAAAAGCCACATTTGCAGCCATTGCAACACTAGTATTATGACTTCGCAAAATTGTACTCAGAAGCAAACAAGAAGGCAGAAACAGTCTTTAGTGTATAGGGTTCATCACATGAGGAAATAACAGCAATTATAGACTCGTATTCGCATAAAAGACCAGCAAGGATAGACAGAACTTGATCAATCTCAGATACAGGGTGACCACATGCAGTAAGAGTATCACACGAAGTTTTTATCTTAACCAGATATTCATGCATATACAAAGAACCCTTTTTCCGAGTTTGTAGTTGAAGTTTATATTGCATTATTCTTGCACTAGATTAAGAAGAGAAGTTTTGCATAATTGTACTCCATAAATGTTTAGCACTGTCACAGCCTACAAGTTGTGGGAGTATACCTGGATTGATGGAAGAAGGAATCCAGGATACTAACAACGAATCTTGCCTCTGATGCATTATGTATTCTTGATTTATCACTACAACTCCTTGATCTCTATGAACATTCTGACTTGGAATTATCTGTGTACCAAGGATGTAACCTTCAAGGCCATAAACATGAACTACAGTAAGAACTTGCTATTTCCGAAAGTTTTTTAGGTCTAGCTTCACATTGATTATCTAACTATTCGGAGTGAGCAGCATTGGCACAGTTGTCTGAACAAACTGCTTACCACCATTGACACTGGACTGAGGATCACCATTAGCATGAGCCTTGTGCCTCGATACCATGTCATAAATCTGAAACAAAATAATGCCCAGGAGAAAGGAACCATAGAGGAGAGAAAGAATCTAAGGAAAAGGATAAGCTGATGATTATCTGATTATGACAGGTATAACCTGTATAAATGGTACAACAGATGAACTAACTGTTACATAAAAGGCCTAACTGATATAACAAAAGATATAACGACTAATTGGTGTAAACAGATAACAGAAAGCTTCTTTTCTTTAAGAAGGGGATAGTATATTTGTCTAAACAGTATTTCTTTTCTTCTAGTTTTGCTTTTTAAGAAAAATATAATTTCTTGCTCTTCATCTTTTTTCGTTTAAAATAAGTTCTTTTGTCATTTAAAAGTAATCTTTTGTGTCAGTTAAATACATAAAAAATATTTTTTTCTTCCATTTTTTATTCTTTGCAAGCATGATTAAACTTGCATTAATTCAATAAAAAAAAATAGTTACACATGTCAAAAGTGATACCTGTTAAAACATTACTTAACATGTTGGCATGACTTTGTTTATTACTTTTTCTCATGGTCAATATATTATATATTGGGTAAATTATCTTTAGCTTCTTTAAAGTAATATAATTTTTTTTTAAATAACATTCGTGTTATTTATGAATGTGTAAATATAATATTTATTTTTAGCATCAATAAAATATAAAACAAAAAAATAATGATAAATTGATATATTAACATATTCATAAGAGACTGAATATTATTTTAAAAAAAGAAACCAAATTTTGTATTATCAAATATCATGTGAGGTAGGTAAGGATAAATTGAATTTACATGACTTCATATTTTGATGCTGAGCAAGTAATGCCTTGTAATGCAGGCTGTAAGTGGGGCCAAAATGATGGGGGCAACAAAGATAATTGGGATTGACAAAAATGAGATGAAGAGAGAAAAAGGTGAAGCTTTTGGGATGACTCACTTTATAAATCCTAATGGCTCAGACAAATCTGTTTCAGAATTGGTCAAGGAATTGACTGGTGAAATGGGTGTGGATTATTCCATTGAGTGCACTGGATTTCCCCCTCTCTTGAATCAAGCTATGGAAGCCACAAAAGTGGTACAATTCACATCTTTTAAGAATAAATTTAATATAACATTTGATATATTTTTATTTTTAGAATGATATTCAATTTTTTTATAAAATATAAAATATATTAATTTATCCTTATTTTTAGTAATCATTATATTTATATTCTTATAAAGAAATCAAATATTTTTTCTGAAAAAAGTATTAAATATTATATTATTAAAATTTTAAAGATGTAAAGGTGCTTTACTTGTTTAATAAGGATTAACTTATAGTTTTGTCAAATTGGTTTGGTAAAAAAAAATTTCTACATAATTTGTTGTTTAAAAAATAATACTGATCATAGTTTTGTTTCTTAAAAAATAATGTATTGTTAGGTTTTTAATTTTTTTTATCTGAATATAATTGTCTTTTTATTTTAACAAAAAAATGAAGTCTTTTTTTAGCTTATTAAATGCCCCCTAAATTAAAATAAAAATCAATTGTTCTTAAATTGTTTTTGGAAAATAAATTTATAAGTACTTATATTTTTAAGGGATTGAATAATAAAATTATTTGAGTATTTTTACTAAAAGTACCATGATACTACCACATGATTCTCACGTATCTAAATGTTCTCCTTTCATAAAAGAAAAAGGTAAAATATATCTTATTCTTTACTTTAATTATAATTTTGATCCAAAAATTTCAAAGCTTTACGGATTATCCTGCATTATTTTCATAAATTATTTAAAATTTAAAGGGGTTGTATATTTTTTTAATTCATATATCAAAATTTCAATGACTGTAATTTTAAGTGGATAAAATGTATTTTACCTTAAAAGATTTTTTTTGTCCTTTTAATATTCTTGTAGGATTAATTTTATTTAAGTATCCTTATAAATTTTGTACTTTATAACGGCATTTTATAATATTTATTTTATAACATTTTAAATAATTTTAAAGTGATATCTTACTATTTTAAAATATAATATTTTATTTATTTATACTAATATATAATCTTGAAGTACAGATTAATTCATTAAATTAGTTAATATTGTTTTTATATTATATTTTTAATTTTCTTAAAAAATAATAGATACTTAAGATTTTAAAATGTTAAGTAAATTTTTTATTTAAATAAATTATATATTAATGCGAGACGCTAATTTATGGTGGTATATGTCTGTACAGGGAATAGGTGAGACAATAGTAATTGGTGTGGGAACTGAACCGTTTGTGCAACTCGGTCTTATTCCCATTCTGTTGGGGAGAACATTGAAGGGTTCCATTTTTGGAGGACTAAAACCCAGCTCTGACCTTCCTTTTATAGCTCACAAGTGCCACAAAAAGGTGAGTCTTAAAAAAATTTCAAAATTCACCCTTTTAATTTTAAAGAGAAAGGGAAAATGACGTAGGAGGAAGCTGAAAATGGATAGGAAATCTTGCAAACGCAAGAGATTCCAGCAACAGTTACTGTAGATGAACGGTAAACACAAACACGGAAGCAAACGAGTGCTCTGGAGTCGAACACTGAATAACTTGTCATTACCCCTACTGAATGTTTACAATAGACTAAAATTGAAAGTCTTAAAACTAAATGACAACTCTGCCCCCAGACATAATAACTATTATGAAAGAGGGAATACAAACAATGGGGCTTACTCCCCGCCACTTGGACTTTTGTAAATTTATTTTTATTTTTTAATATTAATTAATTATTTTTTATATTATATATTTTTTTAAAATTTTTTGAATTTTTTTTATATTTTTATGTATTATTCACTTATAATTTTTTTTGTTATTATTCATGCATAAGTAAAAAATTCAAGAAAAAAATTAAAATTATTTTAAAAAATTTTTAAAAAAATATATAACATAACAAATACTTAATTAATATTAAAAAAATTGAGACAAAAAATAACAAATATAACAAATCGATATTGTCAAAATTGGGATGACATGAAAAAAAGGTAGGAGAAGGAACGTAGGATAAAAAACCCCTAAACCAAAACATATAGATGGTCACACTCCTCTACAGCCACATTTTTTGTGGTTGTAGGGGAGTTTAAAATTTTTTTTAAAATTTTATTTAATGATTTTTATTTTATAAAATTAATTAATTATATGTTTATATAATATATTTTTATTAGAATTTTTTAGGATGCTTTTGTATTTTTTTAAAATTTTTTAAGTTACAAATGAATAGTAAAAAAAATTATAGATAAATAATAAAAGAAATGTAAAAAAATT
>JASKGM010001665.1:0-11060 GCA_034509205.1 Ceratonia siliqua
TTATATTTTAACCGAGCACAAGCTCAATTAAAGAGCTCCTATTATGAGAACTTACATGATTAGGCACATGCAACCAAGTACAATTTTGGCTCATTTACACCCTAGAAATTGCGTGTATTAATAGCATTAAGAAAGCATGCCATGCATATCTCCCTAGCTGTTGTAATTAATGATTACCAACAATAAACCATAATCTTAGGACTGACACCAGCCACATGATGAGACCACAATCTGACAAAACTTTAGCACACACGTGGACACCTATCTTAGTGTCAATTGCACTTCATCCAGGTCTGTAGTACATTAATAATGGACTACAATTAAACATTTGAAGACTTTTTCATACCCAAAGAAAACCAAAAATCTATTATACAAATCGATCAATTTCCATTCCTTTATATATTCTATTGTAATGATGACATGTTTCAAAACTTCCTACAGAAGAGTTTCAGAGTTTCAGTCTGTATCTTATCACTTATCAGCAAATGTGGTTTAATTATAGCTTTTTAATTAAATTCTGAATATATTTTTTAGTATTATTTGGAATACTCTCATCTCCATAAACTTCGTTTACTATCAAAGTGACTAAATTCACAGAAAATAAATTAAAATTGCATAGTAACGAACTTGCAAATTGCATTTTTTTTTTTTTTGTTATTGGTAACTTGCAAGTATTGAAAAAGAAAATGGTTCTCGGAGAAACATATAGGATTGTATAAATATTCTTTTAGCATTCATTGGTCTATATATCAAAAACCTAGGTGAGAAGAACAACGATGCTTAATAAACCAATACCCAACAATCTGAGCTTTATTATTCAGCAAATCAGAAGTGAAATACCAAAACAAAGAAAGAAACCACCCCAATTATAACCCGTAATCGGAATAAGAGACATCAAAAGAACCAATTACCACCAAAATTCAAAAAGAATGATACCCGAAATAGGGCATCAAGGGTTATAAGCGAAACTCAATCGTAAATAGCAACCTGAGACCACAAATATTGAGAAACTTCGGAAGAGAGGGTTAAAGAAACCAACTCGTCTGTATATGAATACAGAGACTGGTATTGCTGCGAGCTTCGCTGTAACTGGGTGGCGAATTGGGGATTGAAGAGAGGGCAAGGACTCCCAGGAGGAAAATGGAAATGGTGCCAAGGTACAAGCTTTACCTTGGCGCTTTCAGGGCTTGGAAAGATGTTTCAACTGAGGGCCTAATCGGCAACTGAAGCCAGGTACGCGCATATGGTAATATAGAGACTGTTCTAGCTTTTAGTGTTTTAACTTACAATCTTCTACCTGCCGAAGTCGTCGTCATTATTTTTAATTGAAATCACATTGTCATTTTTTATTTATTTGTTTGTTTATAAGAAAATTATTAAAATTTGAAAAGGTAACTTTAAAAGCCAACCTTCTTAGTTTTTCCGAAAATTATAGTCAAAAAACTGTTAGTAAAAATAATTTTAATTTAACAATAATTATAAAATATTTAATTGAAAATTTGAGGATAAATTTTAAAGCATTTTTAATTGTCCAACCAATTATTTATCTTGCGAGGACTAGCCATATTTAGTAAGCTGCATAATAAATGTCACGCGATTAATTTGGTAAGAAATATCAAGATGATTAGCCATATTTAGTAAGTGACATAGTAAAATATATATTTTTTTTCTTTCCTTATTTATGTAGATCCCTTTTTTTATGTCTCGGATTTTCATTTTGTTTTAATTTTTTGATACTATTTTTAGATATTTCATATTTTTTAGAAATAGTGATTATGATATTAGTATTTTTGTATTATTTTAATACATTATTTTAAAATTATCTCACACACCATAAAATATTTTTTATAAAAATATTATTATAATATGTGATACATATAGAGATATTAAAAATTAGTTAAAAACTATTTATTTTAATAGAAATATAAAATTATATTAGTTTCCATGAATTTGTAAAAGTTTAATGACATATAAATAGACAAATATTCTTTAAAAAAAGTATCAAAATATTTTTTTTTATATGTATCTTTCTAATAACTTTTAACTTTTATATCAAATATTTTCTTTATCTAAATGAGAACTAATTATATAAATTTTTGCATATGATAAATATTAAATTTCCTCTTATATTTTATTGCTTTGTAAAAAAACAAAGGAACAGATTCCAATAAAAAATGAAAAGGAATAAATTTCAAAAAAAATTCAATCTATTAAAAATATTAAAAAATATATTGTAAGGGGATAATCCATCCCTTGCCAGAGACTTTTACATAGAAATATCAAATACTCAATTGATAGAATTTTTCTTTAAGACTGTCCTAATAGTTTGGAAATGAAAAATGATATATTATAAAATTTATTATATAATATTTCAAAAAAATAAATAAAATAACATGACAAATTTGATAAAGGTTTGTGTCTGTCATATTGGATTTCAGAAGTTTAGCCCAATAGCTTCGTAGTGTCTGTCTCCAATTATTTTTTTTTTTTTTGCTTATACCATAGCTAAATGGGCTCAAGACTTTTGACTCTTTTTTTCAATGGTGTTGAATTTTTTATAATGTTTAACTATTTTACATATTTTAATCTAAATCATTAAATTAGAGTGACTGAGTTGTTGCATGCTAGATTAGAAGATTTTGAATTAAGATAATAAAAAAATTATTAACCCTAATTAAGGAGTTGGTCTAACGATAATAGAGACAAATAAGCAATATACAATTAGATATATTGTCAAACATTTAAGTCTTAATTTTTTAAAATATTATTGGAACATCATTTTTTTTTATATAAGAGACTTTTTTTTTTCTTGTGTCTAATTATAATTATGGGAATTTTGGTGGAGGAAACTAAATTATGACAATGAAGAGAAATTAGGAGAAGGTCATTGCATAGGTGAAGGTGCCATGTGCCCTACTGACCTAGAAGCTAGAGTGGTTTACCCACTTTTCTAACTTTGAACAGATAGAGGGCTATGAATGTTTTTGTTAGAAAAAGAATTTTTTTTTAAACAAAAAAGTCCTTCTTAAATAAAAAAATTATTCATATCACCTTAAAAAAAACATAAAATAATATTTTTTAAATTAAAAATAATTTTAAATAAAAATTCATATAAATATAATAGATAAAATAGAATAATGATTGATCATCTTTTAATAAAATTTTTTAAATAAAAATTCTTTTAATGATTTATCATTCAAAAGCAAAATAATTTTTTTTAATAAAAATTATTATTATTGAAGCCTATAGTGAGTCTATCCAAATGGGTCCTCAAGAGATAACACATGGAGATAGACAAGTACTATAGTGAGTGAATTTCATTATGCTATATTACATAATTTTAAAATAATTTCTCATAATAACGTATAAAATAATATTGTTTTACAAAACAATTTTATAAAATACGGTACCTCTTAATGATATAAAGTTTATTATGAGCCAAATTAAGTGCTCTGAATTAGGCCTAGCAAGCGTACTTAAGACCTTAACATACTTTGAAGTCTTCATTTTTTTCGAGAGAAACTTGCTGCACTAGACAATAAGTGCTTAAGGACCCGTGGAATAATAAACTCTTTACTCATGTCAAATGACTTGAAAGAACCGGTTTGGATGAGTTATTTTTTGAGATTTTTTTTTAAACAAAAAAAATATTTTTTTAGCTTTAAAAAAACACTTGAAAGATATGAAAGACAGAAAAGTAATTGGACATATTTTAATGAATTTTTTAGATAAAAAATAGTTTTAAAAATTTATTAATTACTGTTCCCAAAAGCAAATTTATAATTTTTATTTCTAATAAGAATTTTTCTAATTAAAGCATCTTTATAAAAGTCATTTTTTTTTAAACTCATCCAAACAAGACCTAAATATCTTCATGACTCTATTTAATTTTAAACATTGTCTTCTAACCAATTTAAAATAAGAGTAAATTACATTCATATCTCATGTGAGTTTTAAAAACCATACACTCAACCCCCTTTTACTTTCTATTTAATATTTATACATATATCTCTCATTTATTAATAAAATTATTAACAAAGCTTACACTAAATATATTTTGTTAATAAAACTTTTAATAAGCCTAATTCAATACACCATAATCATAAAAAAATAAATTTAATACTTTTGAAAACTTTATAACAAGAGAAGTTAATGTAAGTTTTTTAAAACTATAGAGAATGTAAATATAGGTTTCATAATCATATATGTTTCTAAATCAATCTTCACGAGAGAAGTAACTGTCATTTACTCTTTAAGATAATTTCACTTTGAAATTCCCTTACTCTTAATCATTCAATTCTCGTAATACCTTCAACATTGTTGATTTTCGCTAACTTGACCATCAAAATCTTTATCAAAAACTGCATACTAAACACGTAAGAATCATATTTAAGTGTTGGAATATTTTGTTGATCGGCAGCTCTAAAATTATATGAAAGAAGCTCTTTCTCAATTATTTTGAAAGCATGAATATAACAGTTATTGTATCGATCTTTCATTGCGATAGTGACAGTACTGTTGATTGTGTTGAGTTCTGATTGGGTGTTGGTTTATTAAACAGGAGGTGCTGTCTACTACTATTGGTCCAGAAAATGACAGGCTTCATCATAACTTCGCATAATCATGGCTAACGAGCTTAACTAGGTTCTCTTTCTCTCTCAACAATAATTGTAGTATAATTGGAACTCTGTTTGGCTCCATTTGGTCACTGCTAAAACAAAAGATAGAGAGATATTGGAAAAAGTGTCTTCTTCTGCACTTTATCTGTTGTGATAATCTGATTAGGTTAGAGAATTGAAGCTTCCTTGTGATGATGACTTGGAAAATATATAGTTCTGCCTCACATGTCTAAAAGTTATAATCCATGCCAATCGTGAAAAACATTATTCATTCATTTGCCTAAGCTGGAGCTTTGATTAATCCCTCACATTTAGTCCACTTCAACTCATTCTAACCTCAATTTTCTTCCTAATGATATATATGAACGACATGAGCTACTTACATGTGCCTAATGGATTAATGAATATGGATTAGGTTAAGCATCTGATTGTATTCAATTTTTAAAGGATTTAAACTTAAAATTTGATCAACTTTTATATAAACTATAGTTCCAAATTGAAACTCTGATAAAGTTTAATACCAACATAATTGATTGTGAAATTTTGTTGCTATTCATTTCTTAGAGTGAAGAGGAAAAATTCTTATCAATTCGATCTATCAAATATAAATAGATAAAGTTAATCATGAATAAGCATATAAAAAATCTAAAGAATTTGCTTAATAGTTAAAGAGGTATATTCTTTACCTTGACTTATCGAATTCAAATCTTAAGGCCAATATTTAAGAAAATTTAATTTTTTAAATGCACCAAGTTGTTATGGAAATCTTAAAGAAAGATTTAGTATCCCTAAAATGCATATAAACATGTAAAACTGGATCCTATTAAATTGTGCTTCACATACTTGTTTATTTTTATAAAGGGGAGCTACCAAAGAAAGGGAGAGGGATGATCATATCAACAGGCAACAGTCTCCAGCAAACTAATTAAATGCATTTCCATATTCGTGGTCCAGGGCAATCTCGACACCAAAATGGGCCACAACATGACCCATCATTCAACATTTGAGCCCCCATATATATAAGAATGACCCTTCATGACATTGCAATCAAGATGTGAAACATCCTGGACCCAATTGGTTGATGTAGAGGATGACAACAATGCCTTGGTTAATTAATATAGCATACCTACTTCACCAAAAGCTGCCCCTCCTATGGACCAAACCCCCTTCCTTCTCTTTCAGGGACTAGGTCCCCCACAGAGGAGTTGTAGCAGACTTGCTAACTTCACCAGTACTCATCACCAATCCTTCCCACATGTTCCTGCAATTAATGTTGAGGTGCAATTGCAGATCACCTGCCTCTGGAGAAGGCTAAAGGGTTTGAGATTTTCTTATGTTTACTCTAAAAGCATGTCCAGTGACTGTCATTAGTCACAAAAATCCAAGAATGTGTAAGAATACCTTTTTGCTTCCGCATGTTTGACGAAATGACTAAATGGGTTTAATTAAGCATTCAATATTCCATATGGATCATAGTATATATGAATTTTGTGTTATTCAAAGATTTTTTTAAGTGAGCAAAAGAAGGGTTTGTGCCTTTTCAGCTTCTTATAGTAAAGAGCAAGACTACAAAATGGTTACTTTGCAATAATTGGTCCCTGATTTTGTTCTTTGTAAGTTCTGAAAAAGGCACACTTTGATGCATAAATAAAACTGATATCACTTTCTTTCTCTTATTAACTTATTCTCATAGAACTTAGTGAAGAGCACAGAGAAACTACCCTAATACTCATGACTCAATCATCAAAAAGATATATTATTAAGAATATTAATAATATTATTAATTAATAATGATAGTAGAATATATAATATAATAATGTACAAATCATTCCTAGAAAAACTGCAGCATTTCTGTAATGCTGTCCAACTTCTCCGCCTGTATTTTATTTATCCTGAGTTGAAAACTGTCTCCATTTCTAGTTGTTCCCCAGACTCAGTTGTGTATTGGAGTCTTTCTCCTTGCTGGAGAATAGTCCATCTCAGCCATGTCTACAAGGTCCGGATACTGCTGATGGGGGAGCTCCCGGTGCTGGGAAGTAGCTAGAGTATTAACTTTTACTCCCTTTTCTTCCCCATCGAGTTTCACCTTTCCAGTATGGCCATTTACTGAGGAGTGGGCTTCTTTCCCTCCGTTCTTCACATTCTGGACATGGAGCATACATATAATATCATAAAGAGTTAAAAGAGATGCCAAGGTTTTATTTGATGAGTTAAGACCTAGCTAACAATTAAATCTAGTTTCCTTTATTTCTCAACCAACCTTTGAAAGTTTGTGGGAAGTGGAAATGGATGTGGTAACAAGTTTCCTATTCTTTATCTTTCCTGCAGCAATAAGAACATTGAAATTCTTAATATTATGAGATACCAGTTTTCTTGCATGATGCTTAAAAAAACATTTTACAAAGTTTCAGTGTCAAGAAAGGGAAAGAGAATGAGAAACCTTGCGTTTTTCTGTATAACCATTGAATTAGAAGTCACCAGGAGTTTTTGGGACAAAAATTTTGTGACAATTACAATGATCTTGTTTGTAAGAATCTGAAGAATTTTGTTAAGAAAAAGCAAAGAAAAATGGATTCCCGGGCTAGAAAACTAATGGTGTCTAGGTCTATGGTGTCTGGGTCCATAGTAATCTTCATGAATGCGTGGTAACCAGTTATGTGATTTTCTGGATACTCTAGAGACTCTTTTCTTCAGGGTACCTGTGCATTGTCCGTCTTTGCAGAGACTAGCTTCCTGAACTTCACTATCACTTCTTTTCATCAAGGTACTTTCCTCATCCTGCAATCAGAGAAGTGAACTTCTAAGTTAACATTGGTAGAAATATAAAAGCATAAATGAAGAAGTTGATATTTATGTAGAAACAAATACATAAAACTTCAGAGTAATGAACACCCACATGTTGTTTTTGTTGGTGAACTGCTAAAGACCCTTTCTCCAAGCGAATCCCTGCACAAAAACAAGGGAACATTAGAATTCCCATTATTTGCTATGTAACAGATCAAAAAGAAGGCCTATCTGAAGTACTGTTGAATATGTACTTACCTTGAGCCTTAGCAAGGAGGAGGGACAAAAGAAGAAGAGAAAAAACTAAGGAAGGCCTCATTTGAAGTTTAGAACTTTAAATGGGTGGGAATTCTTCTGGTTCTCCTCTCTATTGAAAAGATTGAGTATCTCTTGACGAAGAAGAGCTTGAACTTGTAAGAAATTGGAACTGGTGAATGGTTGATGGGCAAGGGGAGGGATGGCCGCTTATATATATATATATATAAAAAGGAAAAAGGGTCCACATTCAAGTTTTCAGCTTAAACTGGGAGTGGGAATTTTCTTCCTTTTTTTATTTGCTGCCTTCTGGTCCTCTTTAAAGTGCCGCCACCATATGTCAAAGAAAATTACTAATTATTTGGACTCTCAATCATTTAAGTGGATTTTAAGTTAAATCATCGAAAATATTAAGCATGCAAGAGGCTATTATAGGAATTACATCTGTGCTTCTAAAACTGAAAGTCCAAAGAAGAAACGGAAAGATAAAGTGGGAAATCTAAAAGGGTAACATCTAGTTGCGTGAAAGGTACAGTGTTTTTGGGTCTCCCAAGAAGGGTGTGGCTGTACAAGAAGTAAGAATTTTGTGAACCCTAGGTGTAAAAGTTTGGCTCATTGACTATTCCTTTTGCCTTGTTCTTCACAAATATGCATGCTTCCATGCGTTTGCAAGCCTCACGATGCCAGCCTTTTGTTCTGTCCCATGCACTTTTGTGCAACAAGAACAAGTCTTTTCCCTATGTTTCCTTTCGTCCTTTTTAGACACTGTCTCTTCTAAGGATTAAACAATCCCATTTACCCACTTTCTAAGTTTGGATATATAGCTTGTCTCTCATGATCTTGAAGTTTTTTCCGGAACAGGTTTTCTTGAAGTTCCTGTGGGGGTCCCTAATAAATTGAAATGGTTAGTATATAGATTTTGAAAAATAAAAATATTTTCTTTATTTATGGGTGAATTTTTTTGTAAACTTTAATTTAGCATAATCTGTACTAATATTTAATAAATACAAAATTGTCAATGAACTTATAACTCATGTATTAATTTTTCAGATTTTCATTAAAATAAACTTATTTTATTTGAATTTAATATCTATCAATTATCCTTTTTCCATTGCTATGGAAGGAAAGGGCTGAGAAAAGAAAAGATATCTCTTATCAAAATTTTTTATACTTATCAGGTATTGGTATTTTATTGACAATGAAATTATAGTTTTTTATTTAATTTATATATATATTTGTTTCAATTTATTAAAATTTCTTTGACTAAATATTTAAAATTTGTTTTATACTTATAAAAATAAATAATATATTTTGTATTAGTATGTTTATAAAATAAGCATTAATTAATTACAATTTAAACCATTTAAACTTAAATTAAGAAAAATTAAAAAAACTGAATCAATTAAATCAAATCGTTTAAAAGGTTAATTTGTTTCTCATTTTAAATAAACGTATTATTTTAATATAAAATTGACCAAATCAAAGTAATATAATTTGCTTTTTCCATTGGAGTCAATATGTATGAATTGAAGAGGGATAGTTTAAAATTACGAAAGAAACGTGGCAGTTGTATTAAGGAAAATAAATGTTGATGGGAATGGGCACGTGGGCAGCGTCATTTCACACGGGGATGCTTTAGCATTGGCCAATATTATTTATTATTTAAAATAATAATATAAATTTTAAAATAATTATTAAATAATTTTAATTTTAATAAAAAATAATTATATTTAATTAAATTATTCTTATTAAAATTAATTTAAACTCTTATTATTACTCTATTAATAATATAAAAATAACAATTAATATTTTATTAGTAATATAAAATAATAAATTATTTAATATAAAATAAAATTTTTTTAAAAATAAATAATTTAAAATAAATAAAATAAAACGTCAAATTGTTTATTTGTATATAAATTATTATAATTTTATATTTTTCACAAGCATCCCTTATAAAAAGCTTATATTGTTATCATGATAACATAGTAAAATCTTATTGAAATCGTTACTCATCATAATGGGCAGAGGTAGCATGCAATTGAGAGTGTGGCCAATTTTGGTCTATTGAATTGAGTTCAGAAGGATTGATGGGACACAATCCATATTATTTAATATGAATAAACCTCACAAAATTCTCAGAAGTTAATTAATTTTTAATGAATTATTGTGACTTTGAAATTAAAAAAATAGAACTATCTCCCTTAAAGTAATTGGAGGAATGGGTTGTCGTGAAAGAGTGGCTACTAGCTTTAGTTTTTATGGAATTACAGAACATATGTCGCCATGATATATCATGCGGGGACATGGATGCATTTGGTTCTACAGCTCCAAAACGTATGTCGCTTTATGGATGCTCTTTTGGGGACACTGTCGTTTTGGTATTTGTGAACGGTCCCTCAACATATTATTCAGACTATAAAATTATGAGCAAAACCAGTATTGGTACAACTAAGATTTTGTTCTCTTTCGTTATACTATTCACAACCCAATGGTTAGGGTTCTTTCTGGGATGATTTACTAGTATAATACTCTTTTTGTTAATTATTTTTTTAATATTTTTTAAATTATATTTAAATGTATCGATGCATTCGAATATTTTTTATTTAATTGTTTTCATTTGTATTTTTAAAATTTTTTTATATTTTTTTGAATTTTTTTGAATTTATTTTAAATTTTATTTATTGTTTTTAAATTTTTTAATTAGTGTGTTTAATTATTTTTTTCTTAAAATTTTTTAATTATTTTCTTAAAATAAAAATTATAAAAAAAAATCTAGATATATTGATCCGAATATAACTTAGCAAACACTTTATTTTTTAGTGCTTATTTTGATCAGATTTAAAATATCATAGGTGTTTATTATTAGATTGAGTTAAATGAATGAAAAAATTTATTGATTAAGAAACTTGATGATATATCATTAATTGACTGGACAACTTGATAGTAAACATATATTTAAAGAATTTTATCTAAGTTTTATCCATCCCAAAAAAATACCTTATGAAATTTATTCACTTTTTTTCTTATTTTTTTATTTAATTCTATAATTAATAGTTTCTTAAAATGACATAAAAAAGGAATTCTAAATTTCATGAGAAATTATTTTAAATTATTTGAATAGAATTAACTCATTTTTTTATGTGGTATTGGACCAAAGAAATTCATCATTTTTTAAAAAAAATTAACAAAAAAATCTAGCTAAAATTAAAATGTAAACTCGTAATACTATATTCAGCTATTATACTCTCATTGTACGGAGTGTTGTGGTTGATAGTAGAATTTATGACCTATTTTTTTATGCATGCATGCAACTGTAATCCACTGAGTAATGAGTAATGTAAAGAAGGAGCTTCGAATTAAAAAAATGTGGGAATTATAAGATATTATTTTTTTGTTAAT
>JASKGM010001686.1:0-12324 GCA_034509205.1 Ceratonia siliqua
AATACTTAATTATTTTTAAAAAGTAAAAAAATTTTGAAAAAAAAAACATAAAAAATAGAAAAAGTAAAAAAAAAAAAGAAGAGGGGGTGGTAGCTTAGAAATGGCCTTACTAGATACAATTATTATCACACTTTGATCAACAATTTCCTTTTTAGCAATTGGTCTTGTTGAAAATTGAACATGCAACCTCAGCTTAATAGTAATTGTTGGATTAAGCGCATACCGTTAAATCAAAAATTATAATTATAACACAACCTTAATTCAATTCACACTTAAATTTTTGCCACGAGACAATTGTTAGCATGTACTGGCCAACAAAATTGATAGTAAAATTTGTTCAAATGTAGTTGGTATGTGTGTGGCTGAACCATAAAGGACACCATATGATAATCATATAAGAAACTTAACGAAGGAGTTCATTTCTATGAATACCAACCATTCATTGGGGTATGCTTTACTATTGTATTCGGTCCATGAATAAGTGGCTGACTTTATGGCTTAGAAACCCATAATTTTGGAAGATTAGCATTTGAAATTAATATGAGAATATACATTTATTATGAGTGCAACAAACTCTCATACCCAAATAAGTTAATATAGTATTAATGATTCTTTGGAGTTTAACTCACTTTTGGCATTGTATTTTTAACACTTTCTCTGTTTCATATGGCAAGAACTGGTTTCTATAGACGTGGTGGGACCTATCTGCTCCCTCTGAATCTAGAGATATGGAAATTGTGTTGGTTATATGGTGGGTTGTACCTGCATATATGAAAATGGAGAAGTAGATATGGGTGCAGCAGAAAAAATTGGAGAGGAAAAAAGAGAGAGAGAGAAAGGGTGAAGAAGAATTGTCCAACAAAGCAACTTATGAGTCAAATTCTGTGAAAATTGACGCGTAGGATTAGATTAGTTAGTGAGCTGATAAAGATAGTCAAAAATACTATATTCAACCCAATTTTAAAATTATAAGACTTTAAATAAAATAGAAGTTAAAAAGACTAAATTGAAACTATCTTCAAACAAACATAAGGGGATCAAAAATATATTTTTTTCTTAAATATAAAATCTTAAAAGGTGACTTAAGCTGGCTATGAATAATCCAAATTTTGGTTACGTTTTTCTTTTTCTTCTAATTATTGTAATTGACAATGATCAGTTGTTTTTTTTTAAGGAGCATGATCTTTTTACTCCCTGGTTTCTCAATAGTTTGAGTTTAATGTTTAAAGGAGATAAAGTTGAATGACCAAATATAAGTTATACTTATCAAACTAATTATGAAATTATATTCACTTTTAGTTGAGAGATAGTCAGATAGGACATCTAGTCCAAACATCACCTAATAAAAAATTAAAAAGAAATTATATGCGGTTTATAATTATTCAAAGTGGGCTTGATTCACAAGGCCGATCCTCTACAATCTTGTAAACGGCGTGGACTAGACTTCCACATTAGTAACCCAAAACTGCAAAGGGCTTTTTAGCCTATACCATTTCTAACCCCTGGGCTCAGGTGGGCTCTAGCCTATATGGGCCAACCAATATTTGTAGAGAAAAATATTTTTCGTTTCTATAAAATATGCCTTAATTATATTATCATTCTCTTTATTTTAAAATTATACACTTAATTTCCCTTAGCTTAATGCTCTTAAAAATATTTAGTCAAACTTTTTCTTTGAAAATTAACAAATTCAAATTACAAAATGTGTTGACAAAATTATCCTTCACATAAATAGCTTCTTGGTTGGGCTCTTCATTCGTGGGTTTTGTGGGCTCAGCGGAAGAGGCTCCAATACTTCCTAAGGCCTGCTTATGAACATGGACCCAATTTAGATTATGAAAATGGATCTGCTTTTTAAAAGGCTTTTGCTATGGACAGTAACAATGCATTTTCACCCCTTTTTTTTGTTTTTTACTTTTTTGTATCATTTGATAATTTTTTATCTCTGATAATATTTTTTAAATTTTTTAGATTTTTTAACATTTCTTGTATTATTCATTCAACAATTTTTTTAAAATTTATTTTTTCTTAAGTAAAAAATTTTTAAAAAATACATTTTCAAAAAATACAAGACATAAAAAATAATCAAATCACACAAAAAAAAAAATGATAGGAGGTGGGACAGTATTACTACCTCTACAAAAATAAGGTGGTATAGCAACCCACCAATAAAAAATTGATTTCCATCCCATATTTTCAAACAGTCCAGGCACCCCTTGATGAATAACTAGAGGTGCCTTTGTTCTCACTGAAGAAAATGAAAATATTTTCCCTATTTACTATTGTTATCTTGGTCATGGAAAAAACATTTTATTTTTCAAATTTTTAGGGATGGATAAATACAAATACATTATTTATAAATTAGGCAACCTATAATAAAATGTAGCCTTTTTCTTTTGTTATACAGTATATCGATATTATATCTTTTCAAATAATTTTAAAAGTACATTCTTCCAACTTTCCTCACTAAAGAAAAGGAAAGGGGTAGGTAATATTAATATATTAGACATAGCTGTCTTTGAGATGGTGACCAATAGGGATCCAAATCCCATAAAGTTAGCTTACAACTTTAAGTTGTACAGTTATATTGCAGGCGGTTACGATTACATCTTTAAATTTTTTGTTGTATCGTATATTTTGAAAGAATTTTTTTTTCTCTCATTCTAGCTAAGGCATAATTGCCCTAACTGAACGTGGTGCAGTTAAGGCCAACTTCACGGAATCTTAATTCAACTAGTAATCAACAAAAGTAGTTTACATCTAAACAACAGATTTTGATTAATTTAGTCTAAGCATTGCCTTAATTTATTGTTATAAAAATATAGTTATGTACATATGTTAATTAAAGTGGTGATTGACCATGATGTATTGCTTTGGCTTGTCTCAAACTCCCCTCTAACCTATAGGACCATTGTTGAAAAATATCCACATAATTTAAGAATGATTGACTTTGAATAGACATGTAAATTGTATACTTAAGGGAAAAACTATCCTACCCTGAGTAGCATACTTAGGGGTAGGCTTTTAATTTTTGAAAATTTAATTTTTTTAAAAATTTTTATTTTAAAAAATAAGTTAGTAAAATTTAAAAAATTTTAAAAAAATTTAAACAAACTTTAAAAAATTTCATAATACAATACTTAAAAAAAATTTCAAAAAACAAAATAAGAAAACAAAAAAGTTAAAAAACAATCTTTTACATTTTTTTTATTTTTTTTTCATATTTTTTAAAAATTGTTTATACTTAATTCTTAAAATAAAAATTATAAAAAAATTTAAAAACTAAAATTTATAATTTTAAAAATAAAAAACAATACTGATGTATTATAGCAATCACCCTTACTTAATTATTGACTTCAAACCAGACTTTGTTCCTCCCAAAAATGCATATGAGGTTTATTTATCCTTTTGCTAACAATACTAGGGTTCGTTTAATTTTAGGGAAAGTGATTTTTTTAAAAACTTTTTTTTTTATTTTTCTTTTGTTAGGTTTAAGAGAAAAGTTTATCAACAAGTTAACAAAAGTTAGCAACCTTTGAAATGTTTTTCATTTTTCCAATTTTTAGTTTTGACTCTAATAGTTTTCGTCCTTGCTTTATCTACAATTTCTATTGTGACTCAACATTCGAATTGAGTCCTGAACCTAACTCCCGGTTTCATGATGGTCATCCTTTAACTTAATTAAAAAATATTCTTATATAATATACCAAGCAATAAAAATTTTATTATGTTGTCCAAACAACAAAAACAATTTTTTTAAGAAAAAAAATGCTTTCCATCAATAATATTTTTCAAAACAAAAAATGTTTTCTATTGAAACAAATAGATAGATTCAAGTCAGATTATACGTGTTCGTGGATAGATTTTTAAAGTTATGGGTTTAAACTTGTCTTAAACTAAGCATATTATTAAAGTTAGAAATTAGTCTAAGTTATAGATAATGTTTAGATTCAGCTCATATTTATTTGCATATAAATGAAACTTTGCTCAAATTTAAAAAACAATTAGTCGGATGAATGTGATAATTTAACAAATAAAATAGCACTTTCATATAAAAAATGCTAAAAAAATTAACTTATTATCATGTTTGATTTAATAAAAAATTAATTGATAATTTAACTATTAGTTATATTTTTATCATGTTTGATTTATTAGAAAATTTTATGGAATGAAAAATGAAACATAACAAAAGTAAATATAAAAATGAGAATAAATAATAAATGTAAGGTACAATTTTAAAAAGTAAGTATACTTATATAATATATTTGTTTGGTTGGCCTAAACCAAACCTTTGTCCAATTCAACTTGACCTTAAATATATGAGTAAATTAATTATTTGATCCTTCAAATATAGTATATTTTTTAATTTGATCTTTTAAATTTAAAGTGTCTAAATTTAATCCCTTAAAAATTAATTTTGTTCTAATCTAGTCACTCTGATAGTTCAGTTAACCATCATCTAACAATTTTGCTGAAATGAACAGATGGAATTACCACGTAACTATTAAATATCAATGTGACAATCAAGATTATATTAAAAAAAGAAGAAAAAAAACTGAGTCATTCAAAAAGATAGCTGACTCATTTAAAAAATACTAACTCATTTTGTAAAAATAAATATGACTTTGTCTTTTTTTTTAATGTAACATTAACTACCGCGTAAACATTTATTGCAAATAGTAACTTTGTCAGTCTACATCAACAAAAACATTTGATAATAGTCAACTAAACTAACAAAGGATCATCAGCACTTAAGTTAATCTTAAATGTAAGTTTATTTGCCCAAATGTTAGACCAAACTTAAACTTAATTAAGTTAAATATACTCACAAGTCACAGGCCGGCTAACCCACCATCAGCACTTCTTATAAAGCTAAACTACTACAGAGACTGATCTAAGCCAACATGGTTTTATCCTTAAATGAGAATGCTAATGGATCTATGGATGATGCTGTTGAGCAGGTAACACATTAATGGTAATATTTTTATAACATTCATATGTTTCAACTCAAACTAACCAATTCCTTAAAGAAAGCTTTGTGCTTTCATGGCTAAATTTGCAGCACATGAGCTTCTGTGCTGCCCACCAACTTGTTCAATTGTATATGAAGCTTTGTGCTTGTTGTACAGTAGGAGTCAGGAGATAGGAGAGACTTCAACAACTTGTTTGTACTGCACTTTCTCAATGATTACTTCAATTTGCATATATACATGTTATTTCTTATGTTTAGCATCCAAGAAGGGTCTGGGTTGAATTAGGTGATGGAATTTTATGCCTTTCATAAAATTAACATTACTTTTAAAGAATTAGATAAAAAGACTCTAACTTGACAATTTCAAGTTCAAAACCAAAACAAATTTACAAGTACGCCTTTCATAAAACCTTTTCTCATATGGTTATGCAGAGTTGATAGCTTGAAAATTGAGATTTGGAAGTCCCTTGTAATTTTTATGCACAACTCTTCACAGTTTCAAAACTCCCTCTGTTATGCTGTTTATACTTTTTTTTAATGGTTTTTTTAACTGAGATGAAAGCTGATTCTAGATTTTCCCTTCAGTTTTCCTTTTAAACTTAGAGGGGAAATGTATCATCTCATGAATGTTTCATACTCTATCCAAATAAAATATCTTTGATCTTCTTCTACATCACCATCAAAAGTGAGAGGAGAGAAAACAGCATGCCAAGAGCAAAATTTTGGAAGTAATAACTAGAATCTTAACAAGTTTTGGGAGACATACTTAGTCTGAGACATCTAAATTTTCAATTTAAAGGTTGAAAAATCTTTCAATAAAGAATATGTGTGTGACCAATGTTGCTCCATGTTGAGAATTTGATTAGTGTTGTTGTCACTTCTTTGAATCCAAGATTCCTCAATGTCCCCATCTCTGTTGTTCCATCTCTATTTCCTTCTTTCCATTTGAATCTATAGGTACATTTATGTGTGGCATGCTATAACAGGATACTGGGTTGGTGTTAAACCACCTGGAGTTACTGGAATGGAAGGGAGAAAATTAAAGAGAAATAAGCATAGAAAAAGGTGTTCGGATCTTGTTATGTTGCAGCGTAACATGATGGGACAAGTTGATTCCTGAATGGCTACGATTTTGTACATCTTTTTATATTTTTTTTAAAATATATATTTTTAAAGAATTGTGACCATTTAATCGTGTATGAACGATCACAATTCTAGCAACAGGACGATCGACCAGCTCCATTCTACAGAAAAGTGGAGTATATATTAAGGCTTGTCATGAGATTTTCTTTTTTATGAATAACATTATTTTTGTCACAAAAAATTTTGAAAATATATATTCGGGTTCCACAAATTTTTGTCTTTTTGGATAACTTGTGGCACTATAAATTTTAATATTTCAAAATTCTTGAATTAAAAATAAATAATAAGATGAAACTAAAAAATCATTTGACCAATCAAATTTCATTGTGTTGAATTTGTTCCTCCTCCGTCAACATTCAAACTTGCCACGTTGGAACTCCACATCAGACAAGTCTTCTCACTCTTAGGCATCTCAGAGTTTTCACCTATGATAGTGACTCTTCTATTTTTTTTTCCTCCTGGTGCCATTGCTTCCTCGAGGGTCCTTATCTTTGGCAGCCTTACCTCTCTAAAGTCTGATTCTTCGAGATATGTTGGTTCACGCTTTTGGTGGTTGACCTTGTTAGAAAGTTGTTTTCATTCATGTTTTTGGTTCTGTGCTTAATATGCTTGTATAGGATTATTTTACTGCATCTTTCTTTTATCCTTTTTGGTTTAGAGCTAGGGCATCTCCTTTTTAGTGAAATAAGACAGACCATTCTCAAAATCTTCATGGTATCAAAGCGGGTTGTCTAACCCTGTCTACTGTCCACCATCTCCGTTGCACCTTGATGCTCTTGTTTTTCACTCATCTCTGTTTCGATGACGAAAAACAGAGGAGTTCAAGAAGTAATAGCAGAACCTACTCAGGTGGACGTAACCCAGGGCACTGTAGAGCTCACTCAAGTGGCCATAACCTAGGGCACTACGAAGCTCACTCAGGCGACCGCCCAATTCAATGGTACGGATCTAATGTCTATGTACTATCTACATCCATTTGATAACCTAGGGCAACTCTATGTGAGTGAAATCTTACATGAGAGCAACTATGGAACCTAGGCTAGACAGATGAAGAACACCTGGTTTGCTAAAAACAAGTTCGGATTTATGAATGGTTCTATTCCTATGCCAGCAGCTAGAACACCCGAACTTGCACATTGGTTAAGGTGTGATGCCATGGTAATGGCATAGCTACACGATGCCATCGGAAAGGATGTTAAGGGAAGCATTGCCTATGCCGAAACCAATCAAGAGATATGGGCTGACCTTAAGGAAAGGCTTAGAAAGGATAGTGACCTAAGAGCTTACGAGATCAGACGCTATATTTCTCTCATGCGTTAGGATAAGCAACCCATTTCCACATATTATACCAAACTAAAGGCTTTCTGGGATGAAGCCCACTCCATTGCTCTATTCCCAAAATTCTGCTGTGATGGCTGTGATTGTGCCAAACAGAAGGAATTTATCGCCATGCATGAAAAAGAACATATTTATGACTTTCTCATAGGGCATAATGATACTTTCACCACCATAAAAACTCATATCTTGAGTGCCAAACCATCATTTAGTCTTAGAACTGCCTACCACCTAGTGTCTGAAGATGAACAGCAATGTTTAATCTCCTCTGCTCGTAAACCCACAGCTGAGGCAGCTGCATTCCAAACACAAAGCAAAAGGGTTGATAAGGAAGGTGGAGACAAAAAAAAAGGGGGAGAGACTGAGATGCTTCCCTACTAGAAAATGGGACACTTGCAAGAACAATGTTATGAGCTTGTGGGCTATACTCTAAACTAGCGAAGGGGGTCCCGTGACAATGCTAGAAGGAAGGATAAAAACCATCCCTCCAATGACAATGGTAGTTGGGTAAAAGCTGCCAATGTTGAGCTGAATCTGAACCCATGCCGGGCATGACACACGCCCAATACAACCAACTTTTACAGCTCCTGAAAAAGATATTGAAAACCCAAAAACTGAGGCTTCATCATCTTCCACCCCTACTGTCAATATCGCAGGTAAGCTCATTCCTGGGAAACCATGGATAGTTGATACTGATGCAAGCGAGCACATTACCTATGATGACAAACTTTTCCAAGAAATGCAGGCACAATGGGGATCATCAGTAAAAGTCCCTAATGGTGACAATATTCCAATCAAAAGCATTGGAAACACCTCACTTCCTAATGGAATGCAATTTCACATGTCTTGAATATTACAGATTTCCAGTGCAATCTGTTATCTGTGAGTAAATTGACCAAAGAATTAAATTGTACATTGACGTTTTCTGCGGATGCTTATTTGATGCAGGACTCTCATTCAAAGAACCTGATTAGACTAGGTAGGCAGTATAATGGCTTATATTTTTTGGAACCTGTTGAAAGACAAGGCCAAACCATGGCAGTGAGCAGTAAAAGGTAGTGTGACTTTTAGCATAAAAAATTAGGGCATGCTTCTAGAGCTAAAATTCAGCAGATTAATTTCTTTTCTAGTAATGTTCTTGATGAAAACATTACATTTTGTGACTCTTGTATGAGAGCTAAACAGACTAGACTACCTTTTTTCTTGTTAGCTCCATTAAATTTTTCAAGTGTCTTGAGTTAACCCACTATGACATTTGGAGACCATATAAGACTGCTTCTTTGTCTGGTGCACATTATTTCATGTCTATAGTATATGACTACAGCAGAAGTGTTTGGGCATATTTGATGAAGTATAAGTCTAAAGTAGGCCATTATCTGACCATGTTTTGTAATATGGTTGAAAACCAATTTGGCAAAGCTGTCAAACAAATTAGGACAGACAATGGTATATAATTTCAGTCAAATCATATGTCAGAATATTACACTGCTAAAGGTATAATATTGCAGACCTCTTATACCCCTCAACAAAATGGAATGGTTAAAAGAAAACATAGACACATTCTTGAGACTGCCAGGGCCTTGAGATTCCAAGTTGGGTTACCTCTTAAATTTTAGGGAAAGTACATTTTAACTGCCACTTACATCATCAATAGGCTACCATCAAATGTCATATAGAATAAAACTCCATATGAAGTTTTGTTAGGCAAGAAACCCACATATGAGCTTGGCAACCTGGCTTACATCTACAACAATAAAGGAAATGACAAGTTTGGTGAAAAGGGGAGAGCTTGTATTTTCATTGGATACCCCAATGCTCAGAAGGGCTATAGAATCTATGATGTTGAAAAATCTACCATTTACACATTTAGAGACATCACTTTTTTAAGCATATATTTCTTTTCAAACAATTATCCTCTGATTTTTCATAGATGACTTCTCTACTGTACCAAATTGTAAAAACACTTGGCAGCCCAAAAAATTGGAGGCTCAAGCAATTGAAGCTGACCCGAATCCATCCACGAATCACAAACTTCCTAATAGAATCGCGAATACCAGCCTTCCTCCTTTGAGCTTAGAAATGATCAATCCACTTAATGATGCAACGGCCATCAATGATGATTCGCCATCCCATCCCATACTAGATCCAGTAACTACCAGGCTCTCATCATTCCAACAACTAATTAGTGAATCTGATCCGACACACATTTAATCTAGTCAAATTGAAGTCTCCAGTGAATGCCTTTCTTCACCTCAAATTGTTCCTAATGTCAATCAGACTTCATCCTCCACTCTTCATAAGATCCAGCGAAGTCAGCGTCCCAAACAAAGACCTAAATGATTTGAAGGCTTTGATGTCACTATCCCACCCTCAGTCGATCACTCGAACTCCTCGGCCTCTACGGTAACATACCCCCCTTTCATCACATGTTTCATATAATTGTTTTAGTCATGCCCACACTGCTTTTCTTGCAAACATTACTGCTCATGATGAACCTAGAACATTCAATCAAGCAGTTAAACAAGAGTCTTGGCAGAGAGCCATGCAGCAAGAAATTCAAGCCCTTGAGGAAAATGGAACATGGACATTGGAAGAATTACCCCCAGGGAAGTGAGTGATTGATTCTAAATGGGGAAATTGAACATCACAAGGCCCGCTTGGTGGCTAAGGGATTCACACAAATAGAAAGAATTGACTTTCGTGAGACATTTGCCCCTGTTACCAAATTAGTTATTGTCAGATGTTTGCTCATTGTGGCAGTTAAGAAAGCTTGGGTAATTCATCAACTTGATGTGAACAATGCCTTTCTTCATGGAAACTTAGATGAAGAGGTTTACATGCACCTCCCTCAAGGATTTTCCAAGAAAGGGGACCACGTGTTTGTATATTACAGAAATCTCTTTATAGCTTACAACAAACTTCCCATAATTGTATCACAAATCCACTGAAGCACTACTCAGCCTTGGTTTCTGCCACTGCAAGGCTAACCATTCCCTATTCTTATATCAAACTTGGTCAACTTTTACTGCTACGCTTATCTATGTAGATGATGTGATTCTTGCAGGCAATGATGAAGTCCATATACAGCGAGTCAAGGTGTATCTTGATGATGAATTTAGTATCAAAGACCTTGGACCACTTAAATATGTTCTGGGCATTAAAGTCACCAGATCCTCTCATGGGATTGTCCTAAGTCAGCGTAAGTATACTTTAGACATACTTGAGGAATTGGGAATGCAGGCTTGTCAACCATGTACATATCCTATTGAACAGAATAACCAGCTCACTGCAGATCATGGTGATGCCATTGTTAATGCTTCCCAATATAGACACCTCATAGGGTGACTACTGTATCTTAATTTCACTTGCCCTGACATTGCTTATGCTGTCAATGTCCTTAGTAAGTTTTTGAATTCCCTGCCCACCATATACTTGACCATTGCTGAATGAGTGCTGCGTTACTTAAAGAGCACCCCTAAACAGGGCATTTTTCTACCTAGTGCCGATCACTTAACCCTCACCGCTTATTGTATGCAGATTGGGGTGGATGTTGCCTCACACCACGATCTCGCACAGGCTACTTTATCACCCTAGACGGATCTGCCATTTCTTGGCGAACCAAGAAGTAGACTGTGGTTGCTCATTCATCTGCTAAAGCAGAATATAAGGCCATGGCTGCCACCACTAGCAAACTACTGTGGTTGTAATGGTTACAGGATCTTCAAGCCCCACAGCCAAGCCCCACTACCTTATTTTGTGACAACCAGGCTGCTCTTCACATTGCCGCCAATCCGATTTTGCATGAGCAAACTAAGCATGTGGAGATGGATTGTTATTTTGTTCGCAAGCACATTCAATCTCATGACATCGCTCCCACCAAGATCTGAACTGGGGACCAATTAGACGATATCTTCACCAAAGCCTTAAGCAATGATTGCTTCTATTTGTTAGCTCGCAAGTTGGGTGTTATCAATCTCCACACTCCAACTTGAAAGGGAGTGTTGAATTTGTTCTTCCTCCATCAACATTTAAACTTGCCACGTTGGAACTCCACATCAGACAAATCTTCTCACTCTTGGGCATCTCAGAGTTTTCACCTATGATAGTGACTCCTCTATTTTTTTTCCTCCTGGTGCCATTGCTTCCTCGAGGGTCTTTATCTTTAGCAGCCTTACCTCTATAAAGTCTGATTCTTCGAGATATGTTGGTTCACGCTTGATAAACACAATTTCAATATATTATTTTAGCCCCACATTTAGTCTTTTAACCCTCACATATACTTAAATTCTTCAGTTTGATCACAGTTTATGACTTTGAGCTTTAATTTGGTTTAATGATATATTTTAGCTTTATTGGAGCTTTTATGTTGCTTCAATATTTTGGCTACAACTTGAGTTTTAAACATCTGATAACCATGAAATTTATCTAGTAGTAAAGCTAAGATAAATATCTACAACTTTGATGAAGAACTCCAAGGCTGATTCAGATGTTTAGTGAGTCAAATTTAGCTTAAAAACTAGAACTAGTATGCTGCCACTGGAAGTCATCCTTTGCTGACCACTTATCAAAATTGCTGCATTTTACTGATGCTGTTGCCCTAGAAATCATCTGATGGCCTGTTAGACAGCTGGAGGATGTTTTGACCTAAGGGCATGTTTGTAATTGGTGGATTAGGATTTTATATATATTCAAACGTTGTAAAACGTTAGCAGCAGCTAGGGTTTTAGATATAATATTCCATTGCCTCAGATTTTTCTATCTTCTCTGTTATGTCTAGGGTTCCATTTTATTCCTCTATAAATTCGTCCCTCTTCTTCATGGAGGGCTAGAATCCTTAAGCAATCCTAGGGATTGACAGTCTTGGAATTTAATTT
>JASKGM010001697.1:0-12324 GCA_034509205.1 Ceratonia siliqua
ATCTACAAGTAAACCAAGACATGGCCGACACTATTGAAATATTCCCATTATTTTTCATAAACCTTTTTATTTAACTAATTTTTATATTATTATTATTTTTCCCTTTTGGCCCTTCCCACGTATTTCATGATGGAGGAGACTAAGTTACCGCTACAGTTTCGTGGCAGTAGTTTAATTTTTTTAATTTTTTTTAATTTTTTTTATTTTTTATTAATAAATTATTATTTAAGTTATATATTTTTTTAAATTTTTTAAAACGTTTTTATATTTTTAAAATTTTTTTATTTTTATAAATAAATAGTGTCAAAAAATTTATGATGAATAATATAAAAAAATTTTTAAAAAAATTTTAAAAATTTTTAAAAAATTATATAATCTAAACAATAATTAATTAATATTAAATAATTAAAAATTAAAAATTAAAAAAATATATAATTTTAATGTCAAGATTTCCTATGGTTCCAAAAATAAGAATGTAGGGGAGTAACTCCCATTTATGATCAGCAACTGCAATAAGTGACATCTTTTTTCCGGCCTAATAGGTCAACATGTGACATCACACCATCCCCTGGCTCCCGGGTGCCATAATTGTGTCCCATTTGCGTTTTCATTTTTCCTTCTCCCACGTGGTCTATGAATGAATATATAATTCAACTCCAGCGTCAGCTCCAGCTCCAACAAGATATATGGCTGTTTGTTTAAGTTTATTAGAGAATGAGTTTTTTATTTTTTTTATAGGAAGAATGATTTTTTGTAAAGAGAAGTTATTTTGTATTTAGATATAATAATTTAAAAAGATTTTTGAAGTAGGATAAATAACTTTAAAAATGAAGGTTTCTCTTTTTTTTTTTTTCTTCTTATCAGTAAAAGTTAAAAATTTTTACTTCTCCTATAAGGAGGTTTTCTTTATTTTTATTAACTTATTCGTTTTCTATAAGTTTAAATAAAAAAATTTAATTTTATCTGACTTATTTTTTAAAAATAAATAATTTATTTTTAAAATAAACCAGCCCAAATAAATTAGGCAGATTTATGGGCGGGCACCCATATAATTAAACACAAGGATATTGACTTT
Source organism: Ceratonia siliqua (assembly GCA_034509205.1). Lineage (NCBI taxonomy): Eukaryota > Viridiplantae > Streptophyta > Magnoliopsida > Fabales > Fabaceae > Ceratonia > Ceratonia siliqua. The sequence continues at coordinate 1,076 of JASKGM010001697.1, forward strand.
TCAGCATAATTGTAATAGACTTTTAAAATTTCTGTTTTTATTTAAATTTATGAAGAACACAACTTAAATTTATTTAATTTAAAGGCGGGGCTAAGCTGTTGAGGAAATAGCCGCCGGTTAGCGGTGAAAAAGCATGAGAGAGACGGCAAGGCAATAGCAAATAGCTAATGGCCAATAGCCCAATAAGGTGAATGTGGTACCTGTCGTGCTGGTTCCATGTTTGATTGCGTCATCATAATTCATAAACCTTTAAGAATCTCATCTCTAGACTCCAACCATCAGTCCATGGATTTAGTCAAAAAGACATAATTGATTTTTGAATAAATTTAAATTATTCATTTTGATAAGAATAATCTTAATCAAAATAAAATAATATTTATTTTTTTTAAAATTTAAATTTAATCAAATCAATCCTATCGGATACAACATAATTAGATTCAAAGTACTCCATCAGTCTTCCTCCTTCGCAAATCCCAATTCACAACTATATTTGTTTAAGCTATCACCCACTAAAGATGAAAAAGCAAATGCTAACATGGTTTGGTGATATGAGGAAACATACATACAATTGAAGATAGACCATATTTTTGTCACCACGCAATCTTGCTCTTCTTCCTTTATACTGCAAAACTCTTATCACAACATTAATTCCAATTAATATCCCAACAATTAGACAACTGGAAGGAATTTCAGGACCCTAATGTTAATTTTCCATATCGTTTAGATAATCAGGGCAGTTTGCTTTGGATGAGACTTACATGTTATGAGGTGCCCATAAGAACCCATCATGCACCCTGCACATTCAAGACACCCATGGGTGGGGTGGCTCTACAGGTATTAATATGAAGTTAATATTTCGGCAAAAGCTAACAAATTGTAGATTGGAGCAAACTTGTGAATTTACATCTATAAATATTAATATGAATTTACAACAAAGGAAACAGGCGAATAAACTACCTCTTGATTTAGGCATTGCTAGCTATATATATGGCAGCCACTGCACAGGCAGAAAGTCAGTCTTTCTTGTTTTTGGGCGTTGGTCAAGGTAAAATTTCAGGTCAGGTGAATACTATCCAAATTCTGTAACACTGTACTTGCTACGATTATCGACAAGCCAGAAAATTCAATAGTAAAATCTGATCGGCAAAGACACTAGCGGGAATAAACCAGAACAATAATAGCCAAGTCTATGACGTTAACGGGATACAAACAAAGTTGCTACGTACATAAAAGTGGCAACCAGTACCACCAGCATGTGTATTGGGTTTTGCGTTGTCAGGTTTGAAGAGTTTGTTGGTACTGGTACATAACAGTAACCAGAAACTTCTACGCATAAAAGCCACGTAAAAATTAGTTCTAGTGGAACAGAACAAATGATGTCGAGCCAAGAGCGCCCTCATTTCTATATAATAGAAAAATGGTTATTACCCAGTCCTTAGAAAACGTGGTTTGGTTGAACAATAATCCATCACAGCGCCAGCATTTGTTGCCTCCCAATGTATGTTGTTCCGTTTAAAAACCAAAGTTTATCCAAGTGATTTATTCAAATGCGTTTCATTTATGAATATATGGCAACGCCCAGTACAAGTTTGCACCATTCAGGTTTAAAATGGATGCAAATGCAGGTTTTTGAAACCAGTCAGTTCAAGATTTGTGGTAACTTGTGCACTCAAAGCCAAGGGCAAGGTCCTGCTGTGCTGTCGGCTTTCTATTTATTGGTTCCTATAGTAATGCTAGTTTGACAAACAAAGCTCCACGATTGCGGAGGTGGCACCTTAACTTTTTACTTTCAAATTCCAATGCATCAAAGAAGTTTATAACTAAATAACATTAGACTTGTTTCTACGAATGGTGGCTACGCCATATTAGCTACTATGGGGAGTTAACCCAGCTAATAAGCAGGACAAAGGCAGATGCCCACTCTCAAGTACAATCCAAGATTGTCATTAATTTGGGTTTGGCATTTTTATGAAGCCTAGCTAGCTATTATTGTCTCGTCCCCTAATTCCAATGACTTGCATATGATGTTAAGCTAGCTATAATATTTATAGCAATTACTGATTAAGCGAGCGTCACATGTTTCTTTTCTTCTTATTATCATTACCATTCAGCAGCATCGGTCACTAACTTGAACGCTGGCATGGTCTTAAATTCTTGTACTTTACAATTAGTGAAACCGCAAAGGTTATTAATGATAACGTACTTTCTGATATTATCATAAATGTTGTCATCATTGCAGAATCAAAGAAAACCCATGGCAGACCTAGAGCTAGGAGCGGATCCACTCCCACCATTTCTAAGTTCTCATTCCCCATTTGAAGCACTAGTGCTTAAACAACCAGATCTCACTGTTTAAATAAATTTAGAAACCATAAAGGGATCCATCCATTAATTTGCAGCATGCGGGTCCAGTTGTGGAGCTAGAAATTGAATCCTCCATATGTTTGTGGTGTAGGCACCAGGCTGGCCATGAGCTCCACACACTTTGTATTTGTTCCTAAACGTCGGGGGTTGGGCGGTGGCTTTTGCCGTTAATGGAACAACCATTTTTAAAACGTAAAAAAGGATATGAACAATTGAGGAATTGATCGGAGATGCTTTCACAAAAACTAAAAAGAGGGATGATCAATAGAAATCCCAGATTGAGGAGTGAAGTAACATATGTGTTTGTTAGTTTGGTGTCTCATTGGTGGGCCGCCTGGCCACATACCATTCATTATATTATCTCACTGCCAACACTCGCTTTGCTGTTTGGGGCCCTCAACCTTTACGCATATTTTCCCCTTCTCTACTCCTTAAAAAAAAAAGCATGTAAATTGTGGTGATGGACGATGGATCCCTTATACCAGATATTTACAGCTAAAGAAGCTTCGCGCATATCAATTAAACATGAAGGAAAGAAACCGTATTTGAACAAATTGAAGTGTACAGGGAATTGGCTATACTAGTACGTCATATCATAAGGGAAGGAACTGCGGTGAACAAGATTCGGCTTGTATTGGAGGATAAGAAATGTTATTTGCTCAGCTAGGTTGAGGGTTGAGGGTCGAAGATGGAGGATAAGAAACAATTGGATGTTGTGGTTTGTGGAGAAGGACAGGGTCTCTATCTCCGACAGTCTCCATCCTGAAGAATCGCTGTCGCATTAAATGGTTCAGACACAGCTTAGAAAACCATTATTTCTACCAAAAATAAAAACTGAATGGTAAGTTTACAATATAGCTGAATTTCCTATTTTGATCAAAGCAAGGGAATGGGCTGGAAAATTGGAAGTCAATTTAGTAGGTAGCGAGGGAAGAGTAGGCTCCTATTCATCACACAATTGGATTTGTTTTATTCTTAGTATAAAAGGCCCTAACTCAAAAGAAAGTGAAAACAACAGTTCAACTACAACCCTGACTTTTAAACATGACATTAAATATTAAGCATCTTGTTAAATAGCCTTTCGTGGTTCCCATACTATCAATTTGCCTTAAGTATCTACATGCACAACCACACAAGCATCAAGTCAAAGCGAGCCCTCTTGGATTTCATTTCTCACTACATCTCTAACACTAACATAGTGGAATACACGAGTATATATGTATACTACGTAACCACTATATAAAACAGACAGGGAATTGAATTTCTTAGTAGCTGTCATCCCAAAACCTACCTGTCAAGGAATATGCATATTTTGTCTTGCACTCACAAGGGATACGAGTTTCTAGGAATGTGAAAAGAGGAGAAAAATGAAAAGGAAGAACTCTAAAAGACTAAAACTCTCATAGTTGTATGCCATCGAAAAACTTTGAACAAACAAAACGTTAATGATTTAGGCTTGCTGAAAATTCTGCACTCTTGGTGAGTGTGATCACGAAGAAATTGCTACCAGGCACTCTACCAAAGTGGTCATTGTAGGGCCAACGTAAAATTGACCCATGTCAACCCATCACTTGCTTAACTTTTTCTTAGAAATTACGGCCAAACATGACCTGCACGCACCCCACTAGCTCATAAAACTAGACACTGTGAATATGGACTTAATTAATTATAAGTTTATAAACATCCATTAACGCTACCTCTCACGCCTTTAGTTAATGACTCAAGGCTGCTTATACAAACAACAACTTTACCTTGTTCACTGCATCCTTGCTTCTAATTAACCACAGTACTGTCCATTAATATAATCAGGGATGGACCCACGTCTATCTTACGGAATAAGGACAGTCGCCTCCCTCCCCACAAAAATTAATATATATAGCTTGTCTATTTTTATAAAGTGTTTGACTCAATGAGAACACAGTTAAGTTTAAATTGATTTTTGCCCCCTCCATTATTTTTCTGGTTCCATCCGTGAGTATAATTCCTCATATTGCACTAGTTTGCGCAGTTTCTGATTCAAACCCGAGAAAGCAAGATAAAAGGAGAGTACCAATGTGCCAACGTAAATATGATTATATAACATGCAAATATATATATAAAATAAATCATCTGTTGAGTCCATCCTATTCCTATCAAGCGATGCCCTTCTTTTTCTTTCTTTTGACTATAACAGTTTGTTTTCTTTAGCCTAGCGCTTTTAACATAACTGATTTATTAACTTCAGATTCTGAATACCCTAGCTCCCCACCCAAAATAAAAATTTGGGCACTTTATCTGTGCGGCAAGAATAGTATGTTGGTCATGTCATGAAGAGAAAAAAGAGAGTCGGGGGTCCATCTGATCGAATCAAAAGCTCATCTTTGAACGACGGAACTCGCAAAACAAATTGTTTCTTATCATACCTGTGTGAACACAATTACAATATCAGAATTGATACAAACAGAAGAAGCTAGCTACCTAGCTATATTTTTCTCAATTTACGTTATTTTTTTTATAAAAAAAGCACAATATCATGATTTTAAATTTGGAATCTACCACTTTATCCATCCAGAATATTATTGTTGCAAAGTGAGTTCTACAATCATATCATACCGTAATTGCGATTTGTAATGTTCACATTATTTTCACATCAGTTAATAATTTAAAATCATAAATAATATGATTATAAAGAACAACATTACTAAAAGATAATAATAATAATAATTTAACCTCTCGCCATATACGATCCCCATTGCAGACTGCAACTAAATATTCAAGACTACATGCCATGTGCGTGCATGCATATACAATAGACGATAGGCGATGTTTCAGCAATTTTTTCAACCTTTAATGCAAATATCAAAAGACAGTGATTAGCTTCCAATCAAACCATATATGAAAATTAAGGAGAGAACTACACCTTATTTAATTATCTGTTACTAAAAAATTTTCACGTGAGAGTCCAAGTTCATTCTTGGGTCAAAGTACACACAGTGATCACTGATCATGTTCCAATCTACGGAGAAACTATAAAATCCGTTGGATATATAAGCATTACTGCCAAAATAAAAGATAAAAAAACAAAAGCTAACCCTCGTCCAATACTATAATAAAAATCCCTTCACAAGACACGGGCAAAATATGAGGAGGATGACGATGATGACAATGACATAGTAAACGCATGGAATCAGAGCAGCTGTGATAGTTGAATTGAAAGCGCGCAGCTGCATCCACATATAAGACAAGTTCTCGTATTGAACTTTGTTTGGAGCTGGAATACATGAAATAACAGTTTCTGCACTTGTATTCGATCGCCTTAATTGTTATTCTCAGCTACAGTAATTTCGGTGTTTGTCTGTCCCAGCAAGCTGCTTATGGACCGAGCTTTCACCATTCCAAGCTTCATCCTCTTCTTTGTGATGATCAACGGCTTCTTCTCATCTTCCTGATATTCAAAAGAATCACATTTGGTTTGCTTTCCAGGAGACGAAGATGAAGCTCCCGATAATGGCTCTGAGTCGTTCTTCTTTGGTGCACTAGTAGCAATAGATCGGCTTCTGACACTTGTCATGCTTCTGAGCCTTCCTTTCCCCAAGTGATGCTCACACAGAGAGTAACCCACCAGGGTTTGTTGGCAACATCTCCATCCCCTCCCATTCACACGACTGCACCGCGACCCTTCCATAAGTGCACTACCCCTTGTCCTCTTCCTACTAACATTCACATCTGCTTCTCTATCTTCTCCCTCTTCTTCCTCATCTTCATCATTTTGCGTCGAACATTTCTTGTTCATCTTCGTCTTCATCCTGGTTTTCATCTTCTTATTATTATTGTTATTCTCCGTCATGCCGATGCCGTCACCCCCTCTCCTCTCGAAGCTCCCTCTTCGTTTCTTCAGCGGAATTGCTTTCTCTCCTTCGCACCATCTCCCATCTGCCATTATCACTCCAATCAACACCAGCCACAGATTCATGCACTCTCATTAAAACGTGGCAACAAGTTTCATTGAGAAGTAACAATTTTGTACCTTGATTAGAAGGGCTTGACGGTGGGAGGACCTCGGCGGCCGTATCAACCAAGATGCCCCCTTTCCTACAAAAAAAGCAGATCCAGAATAGCAACAACCACATACATAAAATTTACAGCCAAAGCAAGGAATGAAAAATAAAAGGGGTGTAATATTGAAAAAACAAGATGTAATGTATAGCTGGGGACCAGCATTTCCATACTAGTTGTGCACCTCAGAGGCATGGTATGGTAGTTAGCCAATTTAGAGAAAAAAAGGATCTGCTAGATAGGAGGGTACGGTGGCTAGCCAAAGCTCTTACTTAAAACATCTTCAACAGTATTTCCACTAACAGTATTTTTCTTTTGTGCGTGGTATTTTTATATATATATTTTTTCCATTTTCGATGCCGGGTAAAATCAAGTTATGGGTCTCCATGTTTTCACCCTTTTTTTTTTTTTTACTAAGATATTTCATGAAAGAACGGCAGAAACATATATAAAAATTCTATTTTTTTATATTTTTTTCTAACTTTTTATTGGTTTCTTTCTTACCTGGTATCATTACCCTTCTCTCCTCCTCCTTCTTGCCCTCTCCCATCTTCATCCTGCAAAATCACATCAAATATAGAATCCATTCATACATGTTTGCCCCCAAATGTGCCCTTTTGTGGGTGTAAAATCGAATTTTAATTTATACCCCCCAACTCCTTGCGAGAGAGATTGGACAAAAGTGCACTTCTACAAAATTCAAAAGACAAACAGAAAATAGAAATAATTAAAATTAAAAGATTGTCTATATTTCACTAACCAAACAGTCTTGCTTGTTGTGCTGCTTGCGTACCCCACTCTCCGTCGCGATACCGGAGGAGTCCCAGGGGTCGGTTGGTTTCCCGATCGGTGGGAGTGGCTGATCAGACGGCTGAGGATAATCGAAGTGGGAGGCTGTAGTACCAGTAGGTTGTTGGAGGAGAAGCGGAGTAGAAGCATCACTGAGTTGCACCACCGGTGACCGGTTGATCAGTTGGGGATCTGAGAGAGGCACCGAAGAGAAGGAGGAAAGAGGGAAAGGCACCTGCCTTTTGCGGATCCTCATGGGTGCAAGATGGGATTGGACTCTAACTCCGCGAGATTTAGGCCAGAAAGACCGGTAGACTTAAACGCCAGAAGAACTGATGTTTGAGTTCAGATTTCAGAGATTAAAAGAAAATACAGAGAGAAGGGTAAAAACCCATCTGCTACATCTACTGCAATCCCCAAAGACCAAGAAAAAATTATGCTTTTATCAACTCTCTCATCACACACTGTATACACACTCTCTCTCTCTATCTGTCTATCTCTATCTCTCCAAAGTCCATATCCATATATATTGCAGCTGGGTTTCTCTCTCCTAACTTTTATTTGTTGCACCACAGAAAGAAGGGGGAGGAGGTGGGAGCACGTGGGAGGGAAGATGACCGGATGAGAAGGTAGAGGGTGAGAGAGAGAGAGAGAGAGGGAATCGAAGAAAGGGGGTCAGAGTACGGAGGAGGAAGCCAGGGTGGAAGAGAGAGAATGGGAATACAAAATTACAAAAGGAAGAGAATTGAATTGAAACGGGACTTGATGCGGAAGAGGGGAGTGGCCGAGTGGGTGGTTTTATCGTTCGTTTATACTTTTTTAAGAAGGGGGACGGTGGGCCCCCCTTCTCTGCCTTTCCCTTACCAAACTGCCCTACAACACTGTTATTACAAAATATTTCCTTTCTTTTCTTATGCACACCAAATTGCCTAGTCTTACTTTTTCAGTCTATTAAGAATATTTAATTTATATCACCAGCCTTGTGCGGCAGATGCTAAGATCAGATAATTAGAACCTTCTACTACTCTAATACACTTCATTTGATAGAGTTTATTTGGTTATTACTTAATTTGTAAGTCATATTGGTTGATGTGGTAATTCATTTATGAATATTACAAAGATATAGTATTTACTATTTAATTAAGTAAAGTGAGATTACAAAGAGTTTCCATCCTGTCATGCATACCAACATGATAGAGAATATTAAATCATAATTATCAGTACATGGATGGTCACAATAATACACATATTTTTATATATTTTTTAAAAATGAATCGTAATTTGTCTAAAATAATCTATCATATCTAATCCTCACTCCATGATGAAACGCATCATTATGAAATATGAACAGAGAGATGTTAGTTGAGGTTGAGGTGGACGTTCTGAATTACATACCAAATACGACAAGCGTGCCACTGCCTCCACCACTGCCTCCCACTTCTCTTTCCTTCACTCCTATGGCTATGTGCTACCTGCCGATCTCTACCTCTACCTCTACCTCTTTCTTTAATAATATGTTTGTTTAATCAAATTTTATTCATTTTTATATTCATGAGTATTTTCTATAAACTCAGCATATAAAATATTAACTTAAATAATAACATAAATGAAAGTATTGATTTCATTTCTAATATATACTTTTCTAATACTTTTACTTTTTTCGGGTGGAGTCGGGTGAGGGCAGCTTTTTGAAGGGTAATTGGACTCGTGAAGAATTGAAGAGAGAGCCCAAGGCCATTGAGTTTTAGGATTCCAGTGTCTGGACTCTGGACTCGCAACGCAAAAGGAAATCGACAAGTTTGGTATTTGTTCCACATTTATTTGGGGGATTGGATCACTTGGGCGGAGGTGCTGAAAAGGTTAGGCTTATAATTCTAACCCAGCCTATAGCCCAAAGCCTAATTGTAATTATTCCAGAGATGAGAGAGCTATCATTTCTATGGATATTGGATGCAATGGCTTGGTTGCCTTCTTGCAATTATTATTGTATACGTTAAAGGCCTACAATATATTTCACGTAAGAAAATCAAGAAAATGTAGTTAATTGTTAATACATACATTTCTTTAATTCAACGACTTGCCCTTTGCCTTCATGCTTGCGACTTGGAAGGTCGTCTTCTCATGCATGGAGTTAAAAAACCAAAACAAAAATACCTTGAAACAAAGCGAGGAAAAGAAGAGAGAAAGAAAGAACAATATGGTAAACAAAAGCTAACACATTCATCTAAGCAATTATTTTCCAAAGATTGCTTATTTTGCCTTCACTTTTGCAGATTCTATGGCTTAAATACGTTAGATTGATTTAGATCCCAATTCCAAATTTACTTCACAATCATTTCGGAACTTTAAAAAAGTGTAGGAATTCGAGGTATCAACAACTTATTTTTAGTTTAAATTATTAACAATCTGGGCATTGTTTGGTTAAAATTATGTTGGGGTTGATATATGGTGGCTTCTATGGTACTCTGGAGTAGAAATACTCCAGAGTACCTTTTTTATTTTTTTAAATTTTGTTTTATAATTTTTAAATATTTTATAATTTTTATTTTAAAAAATAAATTTTTTTAAAGAAATTCAAAAAAAATTTAAAAAGATTTCAGAAGATAAGTATTAAAAATAATTTAAAATACAACATAAAAAAATTAAAAAGATTTATTTTTTTATTTTTTAAAATAAAATTTAAAAATAATAAAAAAGCTACTATGGAGTTTAAATACTCCACAGTAGCTTAGAAAACCCCTTGATTATATTGATTATGAAAGTATACTTTTTATCTTTGATCTTTCAAATTTAAACCTTGACATTAGTACTTTAAATAATTTATTTTCTTAAATATATTACGAGAACATAAAAGTTTGTTCTTAAAATTATTTGAAAAAAATAATTTCAATTAACACTTAAAAGCTTAAAAGTATTCTTACTCCACAACACAAGAAAATTATTTCTTACATTTTCCTGTTTTATTTACAACCTTGGTTTCACCAAGACTATTTATCCTGTAACAAACAAATTATTGGTGTGATTAATAATGATTAACTACACAACTGGTTCCTTCTAAGGAATCTTCTTGTCATTGTCTCCATGACGTACCTAAAGAAACGCAGCTCTGTTTGTGCCAAACAACCATCGTATAGAAAAAGAAAGAAAGAATTTGCACCACATCATGCTAAAGCAAAATTAACAAATACGATCACTAGATAATACAATAAATAAAATATTAATTAAATAAAATACGGTATCCTTTTCTAGGCTAGTGTTATCAAAGGATTTGATACTCTCAAGTAGGATTGTGGGGTTCTGAAAACCAAAGACCACTAATAATAAATTGTATACTTTAGCTTTTACCTAAACAGAACTTCATGTCACCTTCATTAGCTGGCTTGTTACATTGTTCAGATCAGGAGACAGCATGCGATCCTTGTTTCTACCATTCTTGACCTTTGAAGAAGACATAGATAGAAGAGCAGCTGAATTATATTGTGAAAAGTGATCAGAAGGGTCTTCAATTAAGGTACAAAGCATGGCTTGGTTAGTTGCTACATATACTGATATATAGCAGTGAGCTAGCTGGTAAACGGTGGATGTGCTATTATTTAGTTCTAGTTTCTTTAATTGTAATTAATTTTGAGTGAGCTAAGAGAGTGTGCGGTTGAATTTCCATAAGAAACCAATTAAATTGTGATTTTTGATGAAAATGAAAAGATGGGGTTTTACTTTTTATGCATGTTTAAATGATTTGATTAACTAATCATTGGTCAAATAAGTACTGCAACTGTTTGATTTCAAATTTGGCTGCCCACGCGCTCCTAAATTTCAATAATTAACTATCCCTTATCTTTGCTGCAAGTTTAAGATTCCATAAACTTTGGCTACTCTTCTTTTATTATTTACACAAATATTACAATATTTAACCAACTTTGTCATGCCTTTGTTCTCTTATTTTAATTTATATATTCTTGGAGACGATTCAATTCCTTGTGCGTTATTGAAAGGATAGGAAGGAGCACCAAACTTTATTTTAATTAAAAAAGGAGGGGCGGGGGGGGGGGGGGGGGGGGGGA
>JASKGM010001708.1:0-12322 GCA_034509205.1 Ceratonia siliqua
TCACATACTTCCATATAATTGTCACTAAAATTTGATCTTAAAATCTTTACTAAAATAGTTTAATTTAGTTTAATTATATATATATATCGATCCCTTAAATAAATGTGTTTTGCTATATCAAAAGTGATTGTGTCGCTAGCATCACATACTTCCATATAATTGTCACTAAAATTTGATCTTAAAATCTTTACTAAAATAGTTTAATTTAGTTTAATTATTTCTCGCCATAAATAAATTAAATCAAGTGACTTTTAAGTGTTTTGCATAAGAAAGGGATAATATAAGTGGGACCCAATTGAAAATGGCATAATCAAACTTAGCGCTTCTGGGATCTAAGAAGTAGCTAGTTGAGCACTAAACTACCAAACCCATCTTAGAAAATTCCGTGGGCATTATATATAGTCATGGGCAAGTACCCACACCCACTCTCACTGAAGCTCAATTCCAGATTCCTTCAGCCATAATTGAAGCTTGAATCCTTCACTTTGCTCTCTGCCATGTCTACAGTAAAAAAGAAAGATTTATTGGGCTCTAATGAAGAAGAGAATGAGCTGAGAAGAGGGCCATGGACTCTTGAAGAAGACAGTTTACTTATTCACTATATTGCCAATCATGGTGAAGGTCGTTGGAATTTGCTAGCCAAAAGTGCAGGTACAGATTCTTAAGGGTTTAAGATTAGGGAATGAGATTTATTTTCATCACTGTTTTCTTCTTTGTTTTGAGTTCTGATGGAACGTTTCAGGATTGAAGAGGACTGGGAAGAGTTGCAGACTCAGGTGGCTGAACTACTTGAAACCTGATATCAAGCGAGGGAACCTTACCCTTCAAGAGCAGCTCTTGATCCTTGAACTCCATTCCAAGTGGGGTAACAGGTAATTAGCGATAGGATTCCTTAAATTGAACTTGAACAATTTATGCTCTATTGTACGGTAGTGTTAGTGTTGTATCCTCTGTTCATATTCTCAAATACTATGATAAAACCTAATAACTTAAAAGTATCCGGATTGAAATTGATCAGTTTTTCTACCAGTATTAGAGTTTTTATAATTAAATGATCATGAGTTTGATCTTTGCTTTTAACGTGGTATCGAATATTTATAATCAATCCATGAACATTTTGATTCTTGCCGTCCCATTCTTTACAGTTAAAATGATATCTCAATACAAAGTATGGTAGGCTGCAATTTTATCTATGTTTCAAGCTCGAAGCTGAATTATGCGTGAAGAGGTATGTTAAAAATTAATATAAATTTATTCATAAATATTCTTCTAACAACTTAAACTTGTCATATTAGACATAACAACGCAGCTCTTTAAATTTTGTTGTATCACAGTATTTCTGTATCAGTATCAGTATCCATGATTCTCAAGTTAACATACATTGGTGGCTTGTTTTTCTGGGTAGGTGGTCAAAAATTGCTCAGCATCTGCCAGGGAGAACAGACAATGAGATTAAGAACTACTGGAGAACAAGAGTACAGAAACAAGCACGCCAACTGAACATTGAGTATGGAAGCAAGAGATTCATGGATGCTGTGAGGTGTTTTTGGATGCCAAGATTGCTTCAAAAGATGGAACAGAACTCATCTTCTAATTCCTCCAGCTCTTTTTCTTCTCTGACAATCTCAAACTCTGACAATTCTGCAGAAGCTTCAATGTCAATTAGCTCTGTGATTCCTTCTCTGTCTCCTTCACAAAGGGAATTCACAGATGGAGCAAATCTTTCAAGCCTAATCTCCAGCCCCATCAATCCTTGCCCAGAATCCATTCAATTCCCACTTGAAATCTCAGAGCACCCAACAAGTTCTCCCTTTTTGTTTGAGAATCATAATCTTTACAGCAATCCAGTCCAGGAAAGTTGGTACATGAACACCAATAGCTATGGCATGGAAGGTCTAAACCTTGAACCTCAGTCAATAATGGAAACTCATGACATTTCCCAGTTTGATTGTCAGGCTGCAGAGAGTGACTGGGTGCTCAGCAACATGGGAGACACTTTATGGAACCTGGATGCAATGTGACAACCTAAAATTTAGATACACAACATAATTTAAAGTGTTACATCGTGTTTGATATGAGCATCATATATGAATACAATTTTTTTTTTTTGTTACAAGAGAACTGCAAGCATCTCAAGTTATTTTTATTATGGGATGATCTAAAGTCTAAGCAGCCTCTTTAATATATTACTAGTATAGTTTTAAGGCTTTGAATTATGAATTATCTTCAATATAGCAATTTGAATTTTATAAAGTAGAGGTTAGTGAATTGTTTTTCTATTAAGGTTTATTAGAGTAGAAAATTACTGTAATTTTGGACTAAGATGCTATTGTACCTTGGTTGTTTTGAGTGTATTTTCTAAAGGGTGCTTTCTTTTTTTCTCTCTTTCTCTCTTTCTTTTCTTAAAGATTTTATTTTTAAATTATGCATAAGTTGTTAAAGTGATTAAATCTGTATCTGATAAAAGAAATTATTAAGTAAAATTATTTAAAGGGTAAATAAATTACAGTTTACCCTCCTTTAGCTTGGTCTAAAATTAGTTTGGCCCCATGTGATATTTTTTGACCTAATTTTAATAGAACTAATCACATGAAAACCAAAATAATGAACAATTTAATTGTTATAAGTTTGCTTTACTTATAAATTGAACATTTTGATTTTATAATGTTTTAATATTATTGTGGAAATTAAACTGACATTTAAAAATTGAAACTTTCAATTTAATCTTAGAAATAGCCTTAGAGTATTATAAAATTACTTAAGATTCAAGAGAAACATATTTTTAACAACAAAATTATTTATTATTTTAATATTGTCTTGATTATTTCTATTAAAAGTTAAATGAAAAGCACCACATGATAGTTAACTGATAAATAAATTAATCATGTGGAAGATTTAAATGATATACTTTAAATCACAAACAATAAACTGATTTTAAACCAAACTTCAACTGTAATTTATTCTTACTTAAATTCAAATACAACTAAATCTATATAAAAAAACAAATTGTGAATGAATTCTATATAAATAGTATAACTCTTGTTCATTATCATGGGGAAGTCTATTTTCAAAGAAATCATGTAAGGAAAGAAAAGGTTGGGTCACTTCCAATGCTGCAATGGCACTTGCAAAATATGTGCATATATATGTTGACAAAATGAAACTGCTATTAAGAGGAAAGTGGGAAAATGCTATTTACATGTTCAAGTACAACCACTGACCACTAAGTGGTGGCTACCCATTTACTTCTTGAACATTAGATTTAATATTTATATGACGTATATAATTTATTAATAATTTTTTTGAATAATAAAAAAATTATAGGAGGAAGATAGAAAATAAGTTATTCTAGCTTTTAGTTCATACAATTTGATCTTATTAATTGAGCTAACCTTGTTATTTACTAATAAATTTTAATACATGTCTCTTTTTATGGATTGTATTAAATTTAAAATTGTTATTTAATTTCTATAAAGTTTTATAAATTTAGGATCCTTTCGAAAAATGGAGATAGGAGAAATTTATCACACAGAATAGGGATACAAATGAAGAGGTAAGAGAGTTGGAAAAGGTTGGGGATGTGGATAAAGGAAGATTCTCCCACCTCTGCCTTATCCCATTGCCATCTTTATTTTAAATTTTCTTGATCAATCTCTACACCTAACCATGATAAGCTATAGTTAAAATCATAAGGACAGGAGATATTTTGTGAAGAATGGAATTTGAATTTTGAACCTTATAATAAATCAATTCAAAGTCAACAAATATAATTGGCACGTGTTTAAATGCAACTGAGAATATGTGACTTTTTAATATTAGGCTTAAATAGGTCATTATAAAAATTTTAATTTCTTTTATTTTTAATTTAAATAATATTATCTTTTTTTTTTAAAAAAAATTTCAGTTAAGTATTTATGTGATGTTTTTATTAATAAAATAATAATATTATGATTAACTAGCATATGTAATTTTACTATTTATATGAAACAATTATTTGATAAATAATCAAATAAAATTACATTGAATGTATGCGATATTATTTGATGATTTATTAAATAGTCATTTTATGTGAACAATAACAAGTTCATATATATTAATAAACTATAATATCATAATATTTTATTTGTAGATGGATAAAAATATGATGAAATTACTTAATTGAAACTGTTTAAAAAATAAAATGACTACATTGTGCAAATTAAAAATATGTGAACCAAATTAAAATTTTTATAACATTAAATCAACCAAAATTATATTTAAACCCTTATATTATTATGAAACATTGTTGTATAAATTGAGTTCATTATCTCATTTATGAATTATAGTTAACAACAAAAAAATTTAATTATAATATAGCTCTTGTATCCTTTTATTTTTGTTTATGATTGTACTTTATAAATAGGGGGTTGACCATACTTTTTGGCATTCAAATATCATGCTTTTTAATTTTTTGTCTGGTTTTTTTGTTTTTTAATATTAATTAATTATTAGCTATGTCATATAATTTTTTAAAATTTTTTTACACTTTTATGTACTATTCATCTATAATATTTTTGACACTATTTATTTATAAATAAATAATTTTTAAAAAAATATAAAAATTTTTAAAAAATATATTATATAAACAATAATTTATTAATATTAAAAAATAAAAAAAATAAAAAGATAATAAAAATAAAAAATTTATGCTCACAAACTATGACAGTATCATAGAATTTACTTTATAAATAACATAATAAATTCAATTGATGCAACAATCGTGCTATCATCATCGTTGATTTTAATGGATTCAGAAATTCTTCCTTGAAAAGGACATGGTTAATTGAAGGGTAAGCTTAGCTGTGACGGAATCATATTAAGAATATAATATAATTGATTATGTGTTATATTGTGAATATTTATTTATTTTAGATAATCATAATATGTCCCTCAATTTTTAGCCATATCTCTATTTTTTTTTAATATTGTAATCATTTAAAATAAATGAAGGGCTACAATTTGATAAAATGACCAATCGGATCCGTTTCGCTCATCACCATTTGGCTTCCACACGACATCGTAAAAGGCTTCACCATTCACCAACCGCTTTATTACCGACAAGTAAGAAATTCGTCCAAGCATGTGGGGTGAACAGTAAATCTATAAGTAGGATCCCAAAATTATTCCTTTCATTTCAAACACTTTTAAGGAAAAATTTTACCATTAATGATATGATATTAATGATATGACATTATAATCATCATTAAATATAATAAAATATTTATTTATTTATCAATTACGCATCATATCAATATCATATTTTAACATCAATCCATTTTAAGGGATCATCCCATTATGTTGACTAGGATTAAATTTATCATATTTAAAGTTACTTTTATTAGCATTTGATAAATAATATTTGACTATTGATGTTTTATTGCAGGATAAACAAATCCTAAAAAAATGAGAAATGATTAAAAAATCCCACTCTTTTTTTATATATCTTCTTTTCTAATATTCGAGTAAGGTGAATGGAGTAATCATTCCTTTGCAAATTAACGAAGAATTTTGAATTTTTTTTCTTACAATTACAAGACTATTCTCATACCAAAAAAAGAAAGATAGTATCTCACATTGATCGTCAACTATTTTTTTCAAAAAAGAGTAAAATTTAAAATTGGCTGCAAGAATTATTTATTCTTTAAGCAAAAAAAATTTTAATTAATGATAGAGACAAATATTTCATACATAATTAATTAAGTGCATTGTTATAATTTTAAATCTTAATTTTGTCACTTTTTAAAAACTGAATTATTCGAGGTTTTTGCACTACTTGGTGCCTTTTTGACTTTATTTTCCTTTTATTTTCGACAATGAAAGGGGATCGAACAAAAAAAAAGGCATTATTTAATGTGCATAAAGACTGGTGGCCAAAAAGTCATAGAATAGAAAAAAGAAAGAGAATATTCATGTGTATCTTGAACTTATAATTCCTCTCGTTATTTCTGGAAAATAGTACAAAAATATTATTTGATCAAGAATATATATTTCATTCAACATAGTTACATCAAAGATAAAAAAAATAAAATAATTTAGGACACAAATTTTAGTGTAAGTCTTGTAATATTTGATTTTTTTTATTTACATTCTATTTAAACCCTTTTAAAGATATTATATTTTAAAATAATTTCTCATGAGATATATTAATTTTTTAGTATAAAATTATCTGAAGCGTAAAAAAAAATCTTATGAGATAATGTCTTAGTTCATGCTTCTGTCTCAAATAATTCTAAATTAGTACATCTAAATAGCACTACTTCCTCTTATTTAAAATTTTTCATTTACCTACTTATAGTTTGTTCCATTATTAATTTACTATCTTGTGATAGTTTTTAACTTCATTTTAACTGAAATCACATAAATATTAAAATGAATAATTTATTATTAAAATTTTATTTTACATATAATTTGAATGATTTTATAGTGCTTAATTAAAAGTCATAGCTAAGATTAAATTGATATTTAAAAATTAAAACTACTAGTTTGATTAAGTAAACTTTCAATAATAAAATTATTTATAATTTTAATATTTACGAATTTATTTTTATTAAAATTTAAATAAAAATATCATAAAATAATTAAATATCACTAAAAAAATCAGAAAAAATACACTTGATAAATTGATTTTGATATAAATCACATACGGACACACAGCAATTAATTATTCTTAATTTTGGTATTAAATTTATGAATTGTCTTCTCCCTCACAAAAGTAGAATTTGTTTTTGAGTCCCTGAAACAATATTAAAAGGACTTTGGAGACTAAATAAACTAATCAACTGAGTCTTTCATGTAACAGTTTGATAGTTGTAGGTAGTCTCAGTCTCAGACCTTGAAACAGTAAACTCAACCAAATCCTTATCCTTTGCTTAATTACGCTGACATAAATATAAAATATAATATGACAAGATATATAATATAATAATTCACAAATAAATTAATGATTTGATTTTCAGTATGGTCCCATAAATTTAAAGCATTTTAATTTAATCTCTTAAAAATTAGTTTTATTCCAATTTACAATTATACGATGTGGTCTAATGGCTATATTAACGAAAGAATTAAATTAAGATAAAATTTAGTGTTAGTAACTTTAATGTTGGGAATTTAAACTTTATTTCTCCTTGCTGATAGAGATGCTATAAATTTAAAAGATTAAATTAAAAATTATATTATATTTAAATAGCCAAATCATTAATTTATTCATAATTCAAAATATTATGTGATATATGATATAAATATCAAATATGTATGGGACACCATATATAGAAGCACAGCTCAAAGGTTCTTCTCATGCGCATGAGCATGACGATGACTAAAGAGAAGACTGGTCTGATTTGATGGCAACAAAGAACTCATAATTAAGCTTCTTTGCCAATTGCTGAGCATTATAATGGAGCCAAGGGTTTTGACTCCAGAAAAAGACTGCTTTAAAGTACTTGTCCATCACGTTCTTTTCTTTTTGTTTTTGTGAGTTATAAGATACAGAGACTCCCTCAAATCATTCATCATCCACTTGTTATTATATTTACCAGCTGCTTGCTACTCTCATAAATAATTCTTTAGAAAATTATTCAATTTTAAAAAAATTGCTTTCTTTTTCTTTCTATATATTCTCTTTTTAAAAAAAATACTTTTCTTACATTCCATTGTTCGATAAAAAAAATCAATAAAAAGTTATAATATGATCAATAAGAATTAATACTCTTTGAAGTGAAAAATAACTTCTATTTTTTTATTAGATTGGAGTTCTGACTCTTTCATCAACTTCTATTGTGGATAATTGATTCTTTGAGATAAAGTTATTAAAAAAATTTTAAAATAAAAATATTATAAAGATTTACATAGTAAAAATAAATATGAATAATTTTATACTACTAAAAGAAATAAGAAAAATATGATAATAAAAGTTTCAACTACAATAACATTGAAAAATATTCAAGAACAAACTAATTATCATAATTTCTTGTACCAAAAAGAAACATCAATTATTTCATTAAAAAAAAGATTAAATGGCCATTTGACAGAAAAATTCTTTCTTGTAAACTTTAAAAATTCATATAATAAATTCGTCAACTATCTGTATTAACAAACCAAAAAATAAATAAACTTATATTAGTCATAAATTTTAATTTTATGTGATATATTTCATATATAATATATTAATAATATTTATTTAAATAATAATAAATAGTTTGGTTGAATTAAGTTAGATTGATTTATTATTTTGATTAACCCAAACCCAACTCCAAACCAATATTTATTAAAAAATTTCAACCCATAGAAAAATTTAAACCAACCAAACCCTTCGATTTAGTTTGAATTAGTTAATTTGGTCAAGTTGATTTAGGTTTTGAATAGTCTTGCCCCTCACTCCATTTCTCTCACACCTAGGCCCAGCCTTGACTCTCAAAGTTGGGCCAAGGCGATGGTCTAGGTCCAGATCAAGTGATTGGTTCGGTCCAAGTCTAAGAGTCGGCATTAATTTAAATGACAGAAAATATTTTCTTATAAAATTCCAAACAATAATAAATACTTCCTATTATATTGTCTAAAAACAATACAAAGTTAATTTATTTTTCAATACAAAGAAAAAGTCTCTAAAACAAATAAACCCTGGTTACTGATAGCTAAAAACATAAATAAGAATATTGTGACACAACAAAATTTAAAATATTAATCATATATACCATTTAAAGTATTACATCATATTTAATACAAATATTCATACATAACTTTTTAAAGTATCCTGTGTTTTGTAACTTGATATGAAAATAATTGACAAAAGATAAGAAGTGACTCATTTACTAATGAGCTATGGCTCAAATGTACCTCCCCTTCAGAGAAAAATTTAGCATTGACTACCGTAGTGTAAAATCGTGTTTACTTTGTGCGCATAATGTTTTTTTCTTATTAAAAGGCCCTATAAGTTTTTACATTGTTCGTAACATTGAGTTTAGTACTATGGCACTACTGAATTTTTCCTCCATCCCTTGACAATGAGAGCCACGGAGTCCTCATATATGAGTGTTGGATTCCCACGTCTCCCTCCCTCCCTCCATGTTAAATGGGCTCCACTGTGTGGATTCCTCAAAAAAGGAAAGGAAATGACTCATTTTTGCTGATGCAGCAAAGCCAGCATATATTAGGGTTTGCAGTTTCTTCTTTAACTTATCTGCTAAAGAAGTAGTAGAAAGGATATATATGCTTAACGTCTAGCTAACTTGAGCATGATTCTTTCCATATCTACGTGCTAATCTCTCAGCCACTTAAATAAGTCTTCAGCATCATTCTTTTCTCCTTTGTTTTTTTCCTGCAGATTAAGTCAGTTCAGATATCGATTTTGTGCTAAGTGTTCATGTGAATTGGAACCTCTGAAAGCCAAAGAGATTAGATTGATAGATGGATAGAGAATTATAGATAGATAGATAATAATGCTCTTTCCCTTCAACTTTCCCTTCAACTTTCAATCAAATCAAACTCTCACTGTCAAAACATAAGCGTGAAGAGACCAAACTCCCATGAGAGCTAGCCTTTTTTTTTTCCTGGCTAGGGTTAGAGTGATCATGTTGGCTTCCTTATTGGTTACTGGAGCCCATAAGTATAAAAGCCACTGACCCCACTTCCTAAAACTTAATAATAATTGCACTATTAAAAGGGAAAGATTGAAAGTTCTAGAGATTGGCTTAGTCTTGAGTTTAGTTTATGAGTTTGTGATGGATGATTAGAAATAGGTTAAATTATCTTAATCTCATTTGAGGTTTAGTGATATATAGAATATTCAATATTTTTTTAAATGATACTTAATTTTTTATAAATGTGTGAATATATCAATTTACTATTGTTTCTCAATCATTAACTTTATTAGTGTGAAGAGTAAATTGATATTTTTACACTTTTATAAGGAAGTTGAGTGTTATTTTAAAAACAAAAAAAGTATCGAATATTATATTACTAAACATCGAGAGATATTACGGTAATTTATCCTTAAAAATATTGTCACCGATTCAAATTTTAACTTCACTAGTTTCTTGAAACCAGGTTGTAAAGAATTTAGTATAGATGATTTGTCTTTAATTAGATTGGATATGTGAATTAATTGAGGTGAATGCAAGCTAGTTCAGACATCACTTGATTGTAAATGACATGGTTTTAATTGAATTGGAGAAGTAGATTAATTGAGATAAACACAGGTTGGCATGGACATCACCTAATGCAATTACCAAAGAAAATGGCTGAATCAATAAGATAGATTAAAGTAAGTAGAAGCTGACCTGAAAATTACCTGACCACAGTACTAAAAAAGGAAAAATTTGAGACTTGTAATACAAGAGAACACAGCGTGTGGGAGAGTTGCATGAAGTGAAAGGCACTGAATGGCCCTTCACTTTGCTTCTTACACGTACTAAGAATAATAATATTTTTTTCTGTGAATGAAATTTGTTGCCTCTGGCTGGCTGCCTTCGCTTTTGGTATATTAGCTTAATGTCGCTCTCTTATTATAGCTTACTTTAAGAATATGCATGAAAAGGGATTAAAAGTGAGATTTGGCTAAGGATTTTAAACCTACCCACAAGGAAGAAAGAACACAAGTGACACTTTTAGGATATGGAGTCATGGCAAGTATGTCATATATACTTTATTTTTTGGTTTATATGATAAAAGGATATCATCGGACCAATTTGAGCATTAATCAGAACTAAGTTTCTCTCTTGGCAATCTTCAGAGTACACTTTCCATATCAGCATTTAGAAGAATAAATTCTTTTAAATGTTGATTCCAAGCTTTAAATCTAAGTAATCAAGATAAGGAGCACACCTCCTTTAATTTACATGCTCTGAAAAGAAAGAAAAAGTGTAATATAGACAAATTCTTTGTTGTTTAGGTCATGGAATATGATTCTTACTCAAGATGCCCTAATGGGAGACTAGTAGAAGTGCAAGCGACTGGAGAATCCCATGCTCAAGAGCATTGTTTGAGCCCCCACCACCAAAGGACAACGGAGAACCCTTGAGGGAACAAGTGCTTCTAATAAGTGTTTCTATTAGTCAAATCATGATGCCACTTTCAACCTCTTTTCAGAGGTCTCCATCATAGCTTGAGGAACCTAAATTTGATTGTGGGATGGATTTTGAATTTTATTTTTTGATAAAATTTATATGCGGTTCTTCAATTAAATCATTACATGCAAAAACCCAAAGAGATTGGCCCCATGGTTAAACAGGTGCGCTTCCTGCCTTGTTTTCTTAGGTTCAAACATTATAATTAGTTAGGAAAATATATCTTTTAAATACATCAAGCTAAAATGGGGGTGTGTGCCCTTGTATTAACACTCCCTCTAATTTTAATTTATACAGAAATTTTTTCTCTATTAACAAAATTGTTTACAAAACTATGATAAATTAATTTTTCTCCTAAAAATTAAAAAATGAACGAGTTTTAAAACTTTAGGAAAATTTATAATATACTTTTGTAATTAAAAAAATGAGTATATGTTTTCAAATTTTCAGATAAGGGTTTACTATAATTTACTCAAATCTAATTATAAATATTTAAAAATTACATGTAAGTTTAATATTTTATTTTATATAAAAAAATATGAGATTTCAAGCTGGAATGTTTTAAAAAATTAATAGAAATTAAACTTGTAGCAGTTTATGATCAGGTCTAGAGGCAACTATATAACAAATTACCTTCCTTTGATTTGATAGAAGTAATTGTTTCCTTATCACTAAGCCCGAATATTTCTTATACTTAAAATTGACAGAAGTAATTCCAATTTTGTTTCTTGATTATAACAAGAAAATTCAAAAGATCAAATACAGTGAATGAAGAACATGATCCTATTTTTCTTATAGCTACATGAAAAAAAAATAAAAAATAGACGAAATTCATCCTTCGCAGTGGTGGGATGACGGGAAGGAGACAAAGAGCAGGGAAGGCCTCCTCAGCCCCGCCTGCTCCATTGCCTTCCCTAGTATTAAGCTACTTTCTTTGAATATGACTGAAAATGTAAGAAGGTTTTGATGATAAAAAAATTCAAGAGTTGTCATATTTAATATGCAGATTACTACCATTTCTAAATATATTTTTTATATTTTTTTTTATTTTTTTAAACATTTTTTTATTTTTTAAAAACATTTAATTAAGTTTTATATCATAAATTCTTTTCATAATTTTTGAAGATGTTTTTATATTTTTTACAAAATTTTTTAAGTTACAAATGAATAGTAAAAAAAAATTATGGATGAATAGTAAAAGAAATGTAAAAAAATTCAAGAAA
>JASKGM010001719.1:0-12322 GCA_034509205.1 Ceratonia siliqua
TTGAATGGTATTGTCTGCATTGATATGTGAGGCTGGTAGGTAATTACCTGAAGGGTAATTATCTACGCCGGTCACGTATCCTAAATTGGGGCGTGACAACTTTAATATTTTTTAGATTACCCATTTTTTATTAATAACATAATAAAAGACAAAGATAGAGAAAGAAATAACTAGACCTGTCTAACCAAGTAAGTGCCTACATACCCCAAAATGAATCAATGTCAATGTAGTTCAGAATATTTGAGTAGGTTGATTAGGTGAGATGTATGATCTCAGACTTGAGAATGTTAGTGCATTAGGGGCATATAGAATTCCACTTAAAGCCTGGATAGAGGTTTGGAACATTGGGAAGAATATACCTCCACTAAATGCTTGAGAAGGTTGAGGCTTTGGGAAAATAAAATTCCATTGAAAGCCCAAGCAAGTTAGGACATTAGGAATTATATAACTCCACTGAATGTCTATAGAAATGAGGACTTTGGAGAAGATAAACTTCTACTAAAAGTCCTTTAAACGTTCAAAAAGTGAAATAAAGATGATGGGATATTATTATTCCTAGTCAAATTTTAACTTTCCCAAATTTTGTGACAAAGCCAAAATTTCTGAAAGTATTGGTGTCTAAATGGAATTTTTGGAAACTTTGGGACTAAAATAGAATTTTTAAAAGCTTTGGGGCTAAAATATAATTTTTGAAAGCTTTGAAGCTAAAATATATTTTTTGAAAGTATGAGGGGTTAAAGGACAAATTTCTAAAATGCCTTACTCTTGGACCGAAGGTTATTCATAAGAACGTTGGTCGTTTCCTTATGTATATTTTGCTACCATTCATTTAAGCCATTAAAGCTATGTAAGAAGAATTGGACTTTTAATCCCTTTTTTTTTTTAAATATACTCAATTGGGCCTTTGAAGCCGTTTAGGAGAGAATTGGGCCTTGAACTCCTTTATTGAACCAATTGGGCCCTTAGAGCCTTATATTAATTCAATCAGGCTTTTTAACCCTATGAAGCTCATTTTTAATAAAAACAAAAAATCATTTAGGTATGTTTTAGGCCTTGGACCCAAAAAAACTAGATGTCATTGGATCTTCTCAAAATTATTATTATATATTTTTTTTAGATTTTTATTCCAAAAAGGCTTTTGAGTTCAGCATTTAAGCTATCCTTTTATTTTTCCTACCGATTATCCAAAAAAACATGGCTTAGAACAAATAGTCATCACAAACTAACAAATCAAGAATTGGAAATCACATAAAAAAAGAAAAACAAAATGTGTCTTGTACTTTATAGGAGGAGGAAAAAGGGCAATATAGCATTATAAAATTCATGAGCCAAAATTATACAACCCCACTAAGAACACCTTAAATAACAAATTGACATAGAAATAACCATCATATTCCATGATTACTACCATAAGGCACTCCGAGAAACAAAATTAGGCATCTAAACCCAAAAGGAAGCTAGGATGCAAATTCCAAAGCTGGAAAACATTTGATTTCTTTTACTGATTATACTTGAAAGCAAGGATGGTGAACCACTTCCAAGTTATCCCAAAAAATAAAAGCAAGGGGCACCCACACAGCATTTGAAGCTAACTTGAGATGCCAAAGAAAATTGTGGGTGATTTCAACTTAGCAAGCACTATATCAGTCTTCAAATAAGACAACCCAGGGACAAACAGGGGTTAAACCACATTTAAAACACCATTAAATTTCTTTTTGTGAATCAGATTTTAAAAATGATTTAAGAGGCCCTACCCACATGAGATCCCACTTCCACTATTTTCTGAAAAAAATCGAATAGAGAAAAGAGACTTCAAATCACATAACTCATTGGAATTGTCTAAATCCAAAGATTAGCCATTGAATTTGAAGCAACAAATTTGAAGAACAGGGAAGAAAGGCTTTGTTTAAATTCAACAAAAAGAAAACCCCCCAAATTTGACAAGTACCCCTTTTACACTTAGGGATCCTAGGGGTGAAACTGCTCAAACCCCAGAATCCCATCATGATTCAACAGGCTCAATAATCAATCTATGAAATAATCAAAGAAGAAATGTTACCTCGGATGAACGATTCCTTCCAATCTAAAGATTATTCTCCGAAGTCTCTTTGGAATCCTTTTTTCTTTGCTATCTCTATCCTTTTTTTTCGATGCCCCTCGGTTTCGTTTGCCTTGACCTTTATAGTTACTCAAAGTTATGGTGGTTGGCAGAGGGTGTGGGTCGCGTCGACGGCTGGTGCAGGGATCGTGGACGGCACAGTACAGAGGCGTGGAAGACATCTGCTTACTGCACGGTGGCTGGCAGAGACACGGGGACCACCGTTAGGAAGGGAACAGAGGTAAGGGTGCACAGAGGAAAAAAGGCATGCAGAGATAAAGAGGGAACCAAGCGTGGGAGGGGGAAAGTAGATGAGTAGAGGACGCTAGGAATAGAGGGACAAAGACCCTAAGCACAGAGCTAGGGCTTCGTAGAGGCAGAGACGCATTGGGGAAATAGGGGGAATTGGGTGCGGCTAGGTCAGAGGGTTGGATCTAGGTAGGGTTGAGGCAAGACCGGGTTAGTTGGGCTGGATCCGGGTTGAAGGGGTGTTAGGCTGGATCTCGCTTTCTCTTTTTCTGAATGTCCGTTGGGTTGCCAAACAATGGCCTTTGAGCTCCTTTTTTGTGTGTGTTATTTCTGTTTTTTCCCTTCTTCTTTTTTTTTTTGGCTTTTTCTTTTGTTTTTTGTTTTTTTAATTTCCTTATTCTTTTATTATAATATTATTATTTTTTTGTTTTCTTTGCCATTTTTTGATTTTTTTAATCTGTTTATTATTACTATTATTATTATTATTATTATTATTATTATCTTTTGAGAGAAATTTATTAATCCTGGAATTTTAAGGGATACCTGGACAAAATCAAGTGTTTACATGGCTTAATCTCTTAGGGAAGTTTTCCTTGTGAATTTCTTCATCTATATCACTAAGTATGAGTCATAAAATATCCATAATTTAAAATCTTAAGCTTCCTATAACATAATTCAAATTGAAGGTCTCCAAGGAAAATAATTCTAAGATTTCATACCAACTCAAATTACTCATAACCCAAATTCAAAACTTACAATTATAAGACTAGAAGACTTTACCTAGTAAAATTCATGGAGCCCCTTATTTCATAATATATTCTGCTGTGGAACAATCTCATCCGTAATAACACTTCAAGAGGTGGTTGATGAGTTGGAGGTATATGTCATCTTATGTTGAAATTGAAGATTAAAAGGAATGAAGGCTCTAATTTTTTTCTATGGTGAGCTCGCTGCTTCATCGTCACAATCCAAAAAAGAAAGACAGTAACTGTAGAAATTTCAAAGAGCTGCTACTTAGAGTAGTCGGACATGCTGGAGGAAGTAATAGTCAAGAGCTTGAGAAGAAAGGAAAATAGAGAAACCTGAGAGTTGGAAATTACTAGAAGCTCTGGAGAGACTAAAACCGAGAGTCTAAAGAAGAGAAGAGACTAGAGACTCCCATAGAGTGATGGCTGTTTCACACAATCACATAATGGGAAGTAATTAAATATCACTTGACATTTATGAAAAATATTCGAACTTGTGGCTTAAAAATGGTCCAGCTGTTTCTTATTATTTGACCAAAGGGAACTCTAGAATTTTTCGGAGTTTTGGAACAAGGAAATAGAAGTTGGATATTTTAGTTGAACATGACATATATTGAAAATACTTCCAGAGAAAAGTCACGTGATTTTGGTTATAAAATCTAAAAGAAGTTTCCAAAAATGTCCAAATGCCCAAAAGCTAGAAAAATAGTAGTAGTCTTTCAAGTTAAAAAAAAAAAATTAAGTTGTTTTAAATCAGAGCATATTTTAACCTATATAAATTATTATTTTTATTTTATTTTCCAATACATTAAACTTTTCAATTTCTTAAGTACTTTCATACTTCCAAAAATGTGCAGAAATAAGAAAAATTCTACTTGATTACTTAAGTAATATTTATTTTCAACTAACAAAATTTTAGAAATTGAAAGAAATTCCATTCAAAAGTTATGGTCCAAGAGATTACATAGGTGGTCATTACAAATAAAAATAATCTTTTCAAGAATATGTGAGTTCATTTTCTGACCTAACCCCTGCTGCATGGTGATGAGGTGAGAGCTACTACTTCTTTTGGTTTGTTCTTGTTTGTTGCTTTTTTTGCTGCCCTATTTTCTCAAAAAAAAAAAAAATAGAATTGACCTTTTCACATAAACTCAATTATTTATTTTCTTAAACTTATATGAACATTTCTTTGTCCTAGTTTTTATATTGAATATATATTAATTATCAAATTTATTAATTTATATATTATCATTTAAAATATAATATATTATATTCATATTTATTTTATATTAGAAACTATAAAACGTATATATTTTCACTTGAAGTTACACATAATATATATATATATATATATATATATATAAAGAAGACAAATACTTGCTATTAAAGATAACATTTCAATTTTATTTATATATGCGTTCATAAATTATAAATGAATTAGTTATAATTTAAATATTTGAAGTTAATTTTAGCAAAATATTCTTCCAATATGAATTTTTAAATTGTTTATGATTTATTCACCGAATCATGTTATGCTATAATAAAGTTATTGAAAATATTATGTTCTCTTATCATGTTATTTAAATTTAATTTAATTCAAAGAAATTTATTATTAATATTATTTTATATATAAATTTCAATGAAAACTCAAGAAAAATATGAGTTTATATTACAACTAATTTTTATAATCTTGATATCTTCATCAAGGTTTTATTCAATGTCTAATTAAGTATATATATAAGTCCTTCAAACACTTGGCTACCATGTGTAGTTGCGTTAGCTTTTTTATAATCTTGATATCCTGCCACCCTTCTTTTAACATATCCATTATTAGAAATTATATCAGCGATAAAATAATGTATTTAACAATTTCATTAGCATCTCCTTCGATTGAAAGCTGGCTTCTATAGCCTTGGCAAATAATTAATCCAATATTAAGTCATTATACAATGAAAACTACTAATTTGAGTTATAAATTTAACTACAGTAAAAAAAATGACAGAAGAAAAAACTTTTATGGTCAAACATATAATTTAAGATTAACACTTAAAACATATATGATGGGCATAATTAAGAATCATACCTTCCAATTTGTTGTTATCAAGATATAAATAAAACTTGGAGGTTGGTCAAATTTCCAATGTCACTTGGTATCTATCCTCTGAATCCATTATTAGATAATCCTAAATGTTTCAATTCTTTGCATTGATGTGAAACAGATGGTATCCGACTAGAGAAGTCATTGGATTGTAGATAAAGTAATTCAAGTTTTGGAAGGTCATGACATATTTGATGGGAGATTTCCACATAAATTATTATAAGGAAGATCAATCTTCTGTAGCATTGAGCTATTAAATATGGTTAATGATATAGAACCATAAAGATGATTTTTTCCAAGATAAATTATATTCCCCTTAGTCGTGGAAGCTGGCTGCCAATCTCTTTTGGAATGCCTCCTTCAAATACTGAAAAACAACATTGAAAACCTTTTCATTAGCGTTATTTACAATAACATTGTCTGTATCATATATCCAAATGATTCAATAAAAGCATGTCATGAGTCAATATGATATTGAGACAAGTTTATACATTTTGGTCATTTCTTAAATCAAAAAGTACAAAATAACTTTCAAGATGTATTTTGAAAACCCCTAATATCATACACATGTTTCATAAAATTGAAAAATGCCACTGGATTTGCTAGTGAGAGTCATTGCTAGACTTACTCATTTGAAAATAAAATTACAATTATCTTCAAATATCTTATGCACATCTAATTTGGTTAAACTTAGATTCATAGCACTATTCTCATAATTTCATAAGACACAACTGCATCAAAACTGTTTGATTTCATATATATTCTATAGTACTATTTTGGGGCAGCATTTTATAATTATTTAAAATATTAAAATATATAAATTTTATAAGGCGTTGTTTTGGAATACAACGCTTTTGAAGGTATCGACTTATTTTATTAATAGAGTTTTTCTATTAATCAAACGGGCAAAGTTTGAGAAGCTGGTTTACTGAAAAAGGCAAGCTTAAGTTGCCAATGTTCAATTTAACTCAACTTACATCTCTAATCGATTGTATCATAGTAGCCAAATAGACATATGCAAAACAAAAACAATTACTGATACCACAAATCCAAATCATCCAACACATACTGGATAAAGTGTTATAAGATAAACTCAAGAATTCAAGTGAAGATAAGTTTGAAATCATTAGAGGTATAGTTTTTTAAAGCTTGTCTTTGCTATTCTTAAAATCTTCAAATGTTCAAGTCTTCCAATCTCTTGTGGAATAGTCCATTTGATAAAATTATAATTTCAATCCAAGGTCTCCAACCTCGACAAGTTAGATAAAGATAATGGAATAAATCCACTAAAACGATTCAAGTGTTGAAGTGTAGATAAATCTCCTATCCATGTCAGAACTTCTCCATTAAATTCATTGTAACTCAAGTTAAGAAATTTCAATCTATGCAATTGGAATAACTCTTTTGGCAATTGATCATGGAAATTGTTGTTAAAAAGATCAAGTTCAACAAGGAAAGAAAGATTTCTCAATTGTGGAGGTATCATGCCCTCAAACTCATGTTACCAAGATTCAAGGCATGGACCCTTCTACGGCAAGTATTGCAAATGATACAACCCAGTTACACGAAGAAGAGATAGACCAATTAACTAAGAGATTGTAAGGATCTAAGCTGATAGAATATTTGAAAGTCAAAAGTGCACACTTACCTATCAAAATATTTATCTCACTCAAAGTTAAGTAGGCTATGAAGCAATGCAGAACATTAAAATAGAGAAATGAACTTTCTCCATGTTTAATTAGCATACCACACCTAAAACTGCAAGCACTAAGCAGTGAACAATAATAAAGAATAGCAAATTATATTTCTTCAAGTTCAAATCAAGTCTAGTGGAGACAATATCCAATTGTCGAAATAATTAATTAGAATAAAAATAACAGGAAGAGAAACTTATTTGGCTTCTTTATAAGGGGAACACTACTCTACCGCCCACCAAGGTGGGCGGTAGAGAGTTTTAATTTTTTAAAAAAATTTTTTTTTACTTTTTAAAATTAATTAATTAATTTTTATAGCATGAATTTTTTAAGATGTTTTTATATTTTTTATAGAATTTTTTAAATTACAAATGAGTAGTAAAAAAAATTATGGATGAATAGTAAAAGGAATGTAAAAAAATTCAAGAAAAAATTAAAAAAATTAAAAAATATAAAAAGTAAAAAAAAAAAGTGGGAGGGGCTGTAGGATAGCCCCTCCCTCTTTATAATAATAAATTAACCCAAATTCATCACTCTTTGCGACTAGGCCGGCTTTCACATTCTTGGATTCAAAGTGCACAAATAGAAAACTAGTATGAAAAATCCAAATTTTAGACCTAGTCCCGCATAAATCAGGCCCTATCTGTTGGTTAGCCTAATAGTTTACTCACAAGTTTGACCTGTTCTTAGTTGGTTAGAATTTTTATTTGTATAAGAGAACACTTTAAAGCCATGTGATTATTACAATAATAAAAATTGCATTCTCTCAAATAATTCATTAGTGTGACATAGTAACTAAGGGTTTAGATCACTTATAAGAAATAATTCTCTCAAATAATTCTTCTTCAGGTCAAGTCCGGTATGCTTGAGTTGTATACAAAGTGTGGTTACATTTTAATCTAAAATTAAAAATAAAATATTGACCAAAGTTTAAATATAAATACATAATATTGTATGGAGTGGACAGGTGCGTGTCTCCCAATAAAGCATTTTTATTTTGTCAAGAAACAACTTTAGACTGTCCCCAAGAGAAATTATCCTCTTATCTACCAATTAATTTGTAAATTAGTATTTTAATTTGTAACTCTTGAATTCAAATTATATGCCAAATATGATATGTCAAGAGGACAAGGCTTACCTATGATTAGTGAAGAATTCATGTAATACACAACTCTATCAATTAATAATTGAAATTAAAAAAAATAACAAATAAGATAGTAATCAATTATTTGAATATTATTTAAATATAACATATATATGTATCTAATTTAATTTATAAAAGTGCAAAATATTTCAATGAAAATTTTTTAATAATTCACCTTGCACCCATTCATCCATTTTTAAAAGTGCAGAAATTTACTTAAATATTCGAATTTTCGTAAGTATTAAATTTTAAAATTTAAACTATATATTTCAAATTTCAACTTTCAAATTTTTCATTGAAAATTTAAAAGACAAATATATCATTAGCTGCTAATTATTTTGTCTAAAGAGTTTGGTTGATTGTATTATCAAAGCTATACAAACTTATTGCTTGTTCACATACATGAGTTATATGACTGAATTAAATGGTGCAAACTCTGATATCAATTAATATTCAAGGAATTAAAACAATTGAAAACCACTTTGAAGAATTATGTGAAATGATTAAACAAGGGAATATTTGTTTAGAGTGATTAAAAAAAGAATATCAAATTTGAAATAGTGTGGTTTAAAATTATGAAAAATTATATCTAATTTATTAAAATATAGACTTCTCTTTTTATAATATTACATTTGACCTGCCACAATATATTATTTTATTATTAAAATTTTTACTATTTTTATAATGTTATTAAAAAATTACAATAATTTCATTTGAAGTGTGATATTTTGATATAAAAATAAATAAATGAGACCAATATTTACTTGTATTCATACATAGAACAGAATTTATATTTATTCATACATAGACCAATTATTTCTTATGATGTATGAAAGTTGTAATATTTCGGTACGTATATATTTTAAAATTTTAAGTATTTAAAAAACAATAAAAAATATATATTAAATATATAAAAAAATATTTTTTTATGAAGCATATAAAAAATAATAATACTTATATGTTGTATAAATATATGTAAAGGAAAATTACACCTACTTAGCTCAACTTATTGGCCTGATTATTATTTACCTTTAGTTTCCAATCCTTACATCTAACTATGTAGAAATGAAACCTTCAATTATTCTAACTTGAAAGAAAAATTAAAGCGACGTGAGATAATTGGCATTTTCAATTGCCTATTAATATTTTCTTTTAATTATAATTGTGATTTTCAAAATTATCCTTAAATAAATTTTTTTAAATAAATTAAATATCGTATTAGTTTATATTTAAAGTAATAAATGACAGAAGAATAATAACATAATCATTGAAATAATCAATCATTGTCATTTTTCAAATGAATAAAGAAATACTGGGGGATCATTTTTCAAAGCATCTAAACAAATACATATAACTTATGAAATAATTTAGGAAGCTTTATACATATAAATTTGAATTCAAATTTTGAATGGATAGTAAAAGCGCACTGGCCCCGGTGGAGGTGTTGTCCTCAGAAGAGGTTACGGTGACGCTAAGAATTATACCTTCATTTTTCTCTCACTTATATGACATCTATATGCAATTATTCTTGAATCTATATTATAGAAACATATGAAAGAGAAGAACATGGGACGTGAAGAATAGTGAGAGATGGTGGAGAACGAAAATCATGAAAGAGAAGGAAATGAAAGAAAATAAACATATATAATTACAAATTTATTACCTTTTTCTGGACATTATTCTTCCAAAACACCGAGTTCATATCATATGTCCATACCTATAAAAGAAAGAAAAGTATAAAATCAATTGGATCTTTGTGAATTCCATTTAGAATCAACAATTTTCTATATGGCTACTAACAAAAAGAAACAAATAAAATTGAAACAAAGACAAAAAAAAAAAAACTATGCCTAAAGTAGTACAAAATTTATTTTCAAATAGGTCCTTGTAGTTGTTTTTTTTCAAATAGGTCCTTATACTTTCATTTCATTTCCAAATCAGCCCTTACTGTCCAAATCCATTATAACAACATTAAAAATTTGCTGACTGGGCTAACAGATGTTAATGTGTCATTTAGATGTATCATATCATTAGTCACATAATTTTCAATTTAGTACCGATACTTTCACTTATTTTTAATATAGTAATTGCATAAACTCTAAACCTTCAAACCCTAAACCAACAAACTACCAAATCTTTGCGTCATTCTCCCTTTGCCAAAGAAAATATGTCCTCATGTTTCGAAGTAGACAAGTAGCTTGAAAATACATAAGGCAGCAAAAGCAATGATGGAAAAAGGTAGCTATGATAGTTGTGGTGCAGGAAGATGCATCAACTGAATCAATTGTGGATTCTCAAGCACTTTAGGAATAACAAAGTCAATATGAAAGTTTAAAGTTAACATGCCCTCCATAGGTTTCAGATAAACATCAATGGAGAAAACAACTTATATATAAAACTAGAGAACCAAAAACAATGGCGAATCTTGGACAAAAATAGTGGGAAGGCAAAAGATTTATATAAATTTTCTAAAATATTCATACTTGGAGAAAATGCATCATATATTAAATCATATATTTTACAAAAATAAACATTTCTCTTGCATAAGATAAAATACATACTAACCTTGATTTGCCATAGATGTCATGTTAATTGTAAAATGACAAAAATAACTCTGTCAGTTTTAAGCCTAACCCAATGGCCGACCCATTTTTAATTTGTAAGGTTAGGGTAGGGGTTAGGGCCTTAATTTACAAGGCTCAAACTTAAGCGAGATTATTCGAGCCAGGCTTATTAGGGCCAAATTGAGGGGGGTCAAGCTGGCCCAAAAAGGTTTTTTTCAATAGTTTTTTTTGCTCCAATTTGTTTTTTGTCCTAGATAACATATGAATATGTACAATATTAAAAAAATCATAGACATAGATTCCATCATTTTTCAATGATGACTTGTGACATTTTAAGCATTTCAATTACCACAGCAGCTTCTGAATTTGTTTAGTATTAGTTCCCATATTTCCAACAAGTATAAAAGTTGTCTTCTTCCTCAAAATATTGAGGCTCTTATTTGTATACTCAATTGCTTGTTAGGATTTTCTTCTAATGATAATATTTATTAATTTATTTTAATGTTTATTTGTTTTATTTATTTCTTTTAAATTCTTATATTTTATTAATATTTGTTTTATTTTTGGATGATAGATGAAGATGAAGATCATCTAAAAGACCAAATGGGTGCAACTTTATCTAAAGAAGATTCAAATATAATAGTTGAATATGATGCTTGATTGTTTGATAGATGTTTTAATTTATAATGTTTAGGATAATTTTATGATCTTATAATTGCTTGATTGCTTAATTATACTTGTTGTTTATTATGGATAATTTGTTTTTGTTGATATATACTTGTTTTGAATAATTTAGAATATATTTTTGTTGACTTTTGTGGTTAATTTTTTGTTAATTTAAGCCATAAAGTCCTATAATGTAGAGTTAAGGCCTTCAAGTATAGGCCTTGCGAAAAACAAGCCGGCCTGATTAACTAGAGGGCCGGGTAGGGCTGGGCTGGGCTAGCCTGAATTCATTGTGCTAGACAAAAAGACACAAGGAAACCAAAAAGCTAGCTTACTATATCATATATTAAAATATTAAAATTTATAAATGATTGTAAACACCTGATTTTGTTAAGGTAATTTTTAAAATTTAGAAAAATAACAAAAATACAAAAAAAATTAAAAATGTTAAAATAATAAAAAAGCAATAAAAACAAAAAAATAAGAAGAAAAAGAAACAAACAAAAATACTTTACAACCCAATCTTTTTTTTTTTCTTTTGTTATTGTAAGCCATTTTCCCTTCCCCTTAACTCATTTTCTTTTAAGCCCAACATTACCTAAACTAACCCAAATCTTTTAGTCCATTTCCTTTTTAACCCACCCATCTAACCCATACCCATAAACTCAACTCATAACCCACTTCTTCATTTTAACTTAGCCCCCCTCTCACTTTTTCCCACACACATTTTCCCTCTCACTTTAACCTAGCCTCCCTCTCACTTTGCCCACACACATTTTCACACACACTTTCCCTCTCACTTTAACCTAGCCTCCCTCTCACTTTGCCCACACACATTTTCCCTCTCACTTTAACCTAGCCTCCCTCTCACACTTTTTCCCACTTACTTTAACCTAGCCTCTCTTACACATTTTCCCTCTCACTTTTCTCTCTCACTTTTCCCCCCTTCTTCACCCACTTTCTCTTTTTCCCACACACGCCTATTATTTTTCTCATCTCCTTCATTCCTTCATCTCATCCATCCAAACTCTCTCTTTTCTTTTCTCTCCATGGTTTTTGTTTT
>JASKGM010001730.1:0-12320 GCA_034509205.1 Ceratonia siliqua
ATATATAAATTATATGTGAATCTAAATCAATTTTAATTTTTAATATATTTATATATTTATTTAAAATTAATTTAATTTATAATTTTTTTATAAACTAGATATAGTTACAAGTTTTTTAATTAGTGAGAGAAGAACTAAAATTATTGAAAGCTCGAAGTCCTTGCTCGAATTACTCTTTGTTTAATGTGAATTATTGGTTGATGAGTGGGATCCCATTTTTTTATTTAAGATTAATTGACACATACCCAATCAGATTATCGCAACATGTTAACAACCTTTATATAAGTCATAAATAATGAACGAGTACTACCACTTTGAGATTTGAAGGTTCTCTAGCGAAGGATTGAAGGTAAGAAGTAGCAGTTCTTTAGTTCTTTCTTTCTTCCTTTCTTGTTGCCATCCAAATCTGAGTATCTACAAGGTTTTGAGATTTATTTCAAGGTACTTTTTTCCATGTTTGTTATATATAAGCTTAATCTCACTTTCAGGGATTTGGATCCGGTCCTTTTCGGGACCAGATATTTTCCTTTCTTTTCTTTGTATCGTGGCCGTCCAAATATTGGACGGCCACGATGCAGCCACATCATATTTTTTTCCTGCATTGGTCGTTTCCTCCGGCCTCTTGCTTCGCCTCAAACTGAAGCTTCTTTTACTACTTTCCTTCCTTCTATCTTCTTCTTTTATCCATTCGTTTATTTCAGTTGTTGGGTGTATAGTTCCAAACCCCAAATTGAAGCTAATTTCATATGAAGACATTGCTGGGTAATACTTGTTTTTGTTTGCTTTTCACCTTCTCACCTTTTCTTTCTTTTCCTCTTATTGTGAGGAATAGGGTCTCGTTGGAGATGAAGGAAAATATGGGAAAATAGCACTCAAATTGACTAAAATAAGAGATTATGAAACTCAAATGATATTTATTGGTATTAAGAAGAGATATCCGATTTGTTATTTTCTCTTTTTACTCATCGGGGTTTATGGGTTCCCAAACAGAAATTTAAGTTATTTTAGCTCTACTTTTCCAATGTAGTGTACTCTGTCCTTGTTCTTATTTATTCTTTGCTGGGTTCTGTTTCCTCTAGACTTCTCTGCCTTTCATCTTCGTTTTCTTCTCTGTTGGTAGTCTTCTCTGCCTTTCATCTTCATTTTCAAAACAAATTTGTTTCAGTTCCATTTTTCGTGATCTACTATTTTTTTATCAAATTTTTCTAACCATTTGGCATCTCTCATGAATGCTTGAACTCTGTAATGGCGGAGGGGTGGATTCATATATAACATATTTTAACTTTGTTCACATTCTTCTAACTTGTTCCTTGCCTGTGGATCTTCGAAAATTTTGTTTTAGTTTCATTTTTGGTGATCTAATGTTTTTTTCCTTACCCATGAAGAAGAAAGCGCAGGAGAGGAAAGAAGAAAGTGGAATAGTTTTATTTATTTTTTATTATGCCACGTGTCATAATCTTGGCTTTATTGGACAGCCAAGATTATAAGAAAAGATCCCTCCTTTTTTAAAAAAGAGGGGATCTGAATCCCACTTTCAGTCCGTCATTTTTAACTTTCTCACCTTCTGATTCTGATTCCCCACAGAAGCAGCAGTATTGCATACGCACGTGGAAGGTTCTCTCTCTACCAACAGGATTCAGAGGTAATTAAGAAGCAATAACTGTGTCTGAAAATTAGTTTCTTGTTGCAATCCAAACCTCACTATCTGCAAAGCTTGAGATTATCTATAGCTACGTTTTATTACTTGAAATTGCAGT
Organism: Ceratonia siliqua; assembly: GCA_034509205.1. Classification (NCBI taxonomy): domain Eukaryota; kingdom Viridiplantae; phylum Streptophyta; class Magnoliopsida; order Fabales; family Fabaceae; genus Ceratonia; species Ceratonia siliqua. Next base: position 1,758 of record JASKGM010001730.1, read on the forward strand.
GTTGTGTATAAGCTTATTCTCATATTAATTTCAAGGAGTAGCCATTTAATACTTTGTTATATCACTAAAAAAGTATTTCACATCTCAAACTTTATAACTTTATTAGTTTTAGAAAGTGCTAGTCCTATTTTAAGGGAATTTATATTTATTCTTCTGGTTGTATTGTCAACGACACTCCAAATCATATTTTATTGGTATATGATATTAACTTTTCTCTAATATTATTATAAGATATTATTTTAAAGATACTTAATGACATTGCTCCTATATATATACCTAAATACATAATAAATTTTTTTTAATACTTGAAACATATCATATTTCAAAATCATAATTTATGAACTTTATTTTGTAATATCATTTTGAAATATTATTAATTAATTAAAATACTAAAAAAATTTATACATGGTATGACATCATATTTTAAAATATAAAACCCTTCAAAACACTTAAATAATTTTTCAATTTAATATATCATTAGACCTGTTCATAGGATAGACAGAATAAGATTTTCACTTAAGTTTAGTGGATTTTATATGTGTGGGCTTAGAACGCCCAAACCCATACTAAATTTGACCCACGTAAATTGGTTAGGCTTTGACCCAAACTCATGAGTAAAGCCTAGACTTAACTTATTATAATAGTTAATTTTTTCTTTCATTTTTGTAAGTGTAATATATATTTTAATAATAATAATAATATTTTTGAGATATGAAAAAATTGTAAAATTATATAATAAAAAATATATACTTTGTCATCTCAAAATGATAATAATGTACAAGATTTGAGAAATGAGACTGATGAATTAGAATTGAGTAATAATGATAACAATAATATTAATGTACAAGATCTATTTTATATAAAATATTAATTAAGTCATTAAACTTTAATTTAATTTTTTTTCTTGAGTTAATTTTAATTTCTCTTTTAATTTAATTTTAGTCAATTGTAATATCTTGGCTCATTTCATTTTTTAAATAAATTTTAATTCGTGTACTTTAATTTTTTAATTATTAAAAATAAAAAAAATAAAAAATATCTCACTCTCTTTAATTTGTTTTAGAATATTTTACAAAAGAAGAAAAAATTCACGCACTTTTTGGCTTTACTCTCACGTGCACAAGGAAAAAAGGAAAAGCTGGAGGTTGCTTCTCACGATTTGCTAGTTCACATGCACACCGTAGAGAGTTGGTCAGACTGAATGAGTGAATGGGTTGGATTACCTGGGTATAGTCCAGGCCTATCTCATTATTAAGCAAATTGTCTCATTATAAAAGCCTTTAAGATCAATTTCATCAAAATATTAAACCAAGTTCCTCAATTTCTTAGCAGACAACTTCAAATTTTCCTCCTTTGCCTTTCTCTTACTTCCATTTACTCTTACATCATTGAAAGTTCCATTACCCCCATCTAAAGTGAAAATTCCAGTTCAACTCACTCCTCAATACCCCCTTCTGAAGTGAAAAATCCTCATATATATAGTTGAATAGAGTCAATTTCTTCACACAAATATATGCAAGATTCTCAAAAAACCAATGTGTTTTTTTTTTTATATAAAACATACACTAATGTTTATGTTATATTTATTTTTTTATATTTTGTATTCAATTATTCCTTAAAATTAGAAGTATAGTTGGTTTTTTTCTTTTATTGGGGTGCTTATTGTGATACAGTATCCCTTAAATATTAACAATGTGATTGGTTTTTTATGAAGTGGTTATTGTCATATCAAGATATTAAAAGTCTCAAATCATATATATTAATATAGATTTGTAATTAGATTTAATATAATTTATAATGAATTATTACTTACATTAAAACATTAATAAATGTGATTCATATTTATTGTGAGAGTAAAATACTCTTTCTTTTTATTTTGCTAATCTTATATCTATCTCATCCCTATTTCTAAAACCTAAACACATATCCAGTTAAGTCAAACCATTTTTTTTTTTATTGACTAAATTATCCTACTTTTGCATCCTCCCATCCTCAAATGTGATGGTATAATGACTATATTATTGCAACAACATATTCTTACATATTGTGTGTGTATATATATATATATATGTAACCACCCAAGATTAATTTAGGATTAATTTTATTTGTATTTTTAAAAGCTATTTTAAATTAGTATTTTTTGAAATTTATTTTTTATATTTCAAATAATATTTTAAGATTATTTTATAATAATATAAAAATTATACGGTACCATTAATTTTAAAATATAACAGTTTTGTAAATATTTATCAAAATGCAAATGTAAAATAATCGTTATTATATGTATATATATATGTATAAGAAAATTTCATATTAAAAACATCTATCCTCTCAGGAGACATTAAAATCTCAACTTCACACAGGAAAAAGAAATTAAAGCATGAGGATAATTAGTTTAATTCTAAATGAGTTTAAATTTATCAAGAAATTTGAACTAGCATTGCATGAATATATAACACAAATTTGTGTTAGCGTTCAAGGACAAGTCAAGAAAGAGGAATGCTCTTTTCACAAAAATTAGTTTTCATAAAATTCATAAAAGATTTTTTTAGTCAATTATTACGTAGTAGGATAAGTTGAGTAGTGTTGATCATATATAGCTAAAAAACCCTTTTATAAAATTGTGAAAATTAATTTTTATGAGTCAAAGCATGGAGTCAAAAATTTCTTATTAATATTCTATTTTTATGTATTTTGAAATATTTTTTAATTTTTTATACATATCACTTTAATTAACACTCAATAAAAAAGTAAAATTGGAAATTATTTTTATAAAAAATTAATTTTTTCATAAAAACAAAATAAAAATTTTACTCTATCTAAAAAGACAATTGCTTGTGATTATAAAATGATTATTTTATGTGTGATGAGCCCCTTGACTAAACAGTGCATTCAATTGTTCATTAAGAATAGTTTTGAATTTTTAAATAAATAACTGGAAGTTAACCATTGAATAACTATTATTTTTAAAAAAAATTAGAGTTATGTATAATTTTTCTTAAAAATGTAAGGCAGGTTTATAGATGGGGGATATGTGTAAGATTAGTAAAATAGAAAGGAGGTTAGAGTATTTTATTTTTATTATAATTTAATAATATATAATATAATATAGATTTATATTATAAATTATAATTAGAATATATTAAAATTATTAAACTATAAAGGACACTTGAAAAAAAATAAAACAACTATGAGAGATGTGTAGGGTTGTAAATAAGCAATGATTTAATAAGCGAGTTTTAGAAACTTAACCCATTTAATAAATAAGCTTTAAATTTTGTTAAAAGTCAGCTCATTTAATGAACGCCGTTTGACTCATTAAATTCATTTAACATTGATATAGTTTTTATTAAAATATTAAATTTAAATAAACTTACAAAAATTAAACTGAAACTTAAATTTTTTTATTAATTTATATATATATTTTGTATTAATATATTTCTGCATTTGTTATATATAAATTATTCTATACTATATAATATATATTACATAAAATGTATAAATAATATTTTATTTAATTTTTAATCAGGCTCTTGGTAAGTGAGTTAAGCCAAACCATGAAATTTTCTACACTAAATTCATTTAAGTAAATTAAATTCAAATTCATTTATTTATTATATGAGTTAAATTCAAATTGTTTTTTCACTATTGAAGTCGAACTACATGGAAATTGCTAATTCTGGTTGGTTACGGAGATAGAAAAGATGGATCAACGTCCAAACTTCTATTGAACTTGAAAATCTTAGGAAAGAAAGGTAAGTTTATTGATTGTGTTCTTGTTGCCTTTCTTAATTTGTGCTCCTACATAATATAATCATTTTGTTTTGCTCATAATCAAGAAAGAAGTTGAGAAAAGTATTCATTTAGCCCATTCTTACAATTAATGGCTTAATATGTGCTAATGTCTATATTAATTTTTTTTTTGTATGTTAAAAGTTTTATTTGTTATAATTAATGTAATTTTTTATAAAGTAATTATTATGAAATTAAAACATTAAAACAAAAAAATATTTATTTTATTATCTTTTAAAATTTCCTCTTCCATAATTCTTTTAGGAACTAATTCCTGACCAAGATATCTAGATCCATGCGTTTAAAGTAAAGTATATAAATCTTAACTATTTAAAATTATTATTTGGATTATGCCACCTCGTTATCCCTTTTTTTTTTTTTCTCTTTCTCTTACCTTTATCTCTATCCCTCCTTTGAATTTTTTCCTCTCTTCTCCTCTCACCTCAGGTACATCTCACGTTATATCTTTATCTTTCTTTTTTTGTTAATTATTTCTCTCTTCTTCTTTCATTCTTCTATTTTATCACTCTCTTCTCTTAAATTCTCTCCCACTTCGCACTTGTTTTTATCCATTCCCTGTCTTTCTCCTTAGTTTCTATTTCTTTCATCTTTATCTCTCTCTTAATAAAGAAAACAGCAATTTATTAAAAAAAATTGTGTTATTTAATACCTTAACCCTTAATAATGGATATAAATACTCATTAAAAATTATGAAAAAAATAAGAGTGCTCAAATTTTAACAGTAATTATAAATAATTTTAAAATATGAGAGAAAAAAGAAAGAGTGGTTAATATTATTTTTTTAAAAATAAAAGCAAAAGATAAAGAAGTAAGGAAGGATAGAAATTAAGGAGAAAGGAAATTAAAAAAGGAAATGGAGAAAGAAATTAAGAAAGAGAGTAATATAATTGTGTTTTAATATTTGATATGCTGAGTTTAAAATATGATGAATTTTAACAATAATATATAAAGAGATAGAAAAGTAAAAACGAGGCAAAGACAAAGATCAGGAAAGAGAGAGAAAAGTGTGAGAAAGTGGAATAATAAAGTTATGCATTTTTATCCTCTAAAATATAAATACAGCTTGTATTTGGAAGATATGAAAAAGTTCTAAAACTACATATAATAATAAATTAAAATAATTTCCAGCCAGATTAACAACATATGCCACGACAGCCTTTTTTTTTTTCAATCAAAACATGTGTCTTCAACACTCTTAATAAAACAGCCTTAATATTTATTCTTTCTTCAATATGTATCGTCAAGCATCTTAGCTACTCAGCCTACTCAGGTATTATATTTTTGAAGATAAATTACTTTTATTATTATTTTAAAGATTTTTTTATTTTTTATTTTTTATAATTTTTTATCTTAAGAAATACTTTAAAAGAATATAAAAAAATTTTAAAAAATCTATAACACAAGTATTCAAAAATCAAAAATCAAAATAAAAAATAAAAAATTTCTTTTGATTTATTTTAGATTATTTTAAATTAATTCTTAAGATAAAAATTATAAAAAAGATCAAAAGCCTACTCATAAGTATGGATACTCATAAGTACAATAACAAAAACCTTTTCAAATATGTTATTTTTCCGTTTGGTTTGTTGAACTATTTTTTTAATTTGTTGAAAATAATTTTTAATTTTTTAAAACCATGCTTGCTTTTAATTTTTTTTCTAATTTTTCATTTAATTTTTTAATATAATTTATGTGAATTATTTTTTTTTTTGCAGTATCACAATATGTTTTTGTCTTAATTATTAGTGATTATATATGACTAATAATGTAGTTATAATAAAGTCTATCCATTTATTATTGTGAGAATGGTTTAGACAAAATTTTTAAAATGTTACCTTATATTTTTTGAAAACATTAAAACTTTTTTTTTTTTTTTTTAGCTTTCAAAAGTTTCAAAAATGTAAATATTATTTTTTACGAAATGAAAACAACAAAAATCATGTAAACATATTTTAATACTTATTTTTTGTTAAAAAAAAATGATAAAAACAAATATTGCATCCTTATTTTAAGAATCGTTTTACAATTAAAAAGAAGAAAGAAAAAAATGTTTGATAGATTATGATCTTACATGTTACAGTATCTTAGAATCATGATATGAAATATCACGATATAAGATGTTATGTATCTAAAATTTGATAAGTGATGGCATTCAATGTATTCAGATTGTAAGATACCCATATTTAGTTGCACTCTTGTTATATTTTAATAACAAATATTTAAAAAAAGTCAAAACTGCGACATTTAAATATAAAATTTATATAAAAAAACCACCTCATCCATCCCAAGCTCCTCTGCTCATATTTGGGTTGAAAATGATGTGAAAAAAGTTTTGAATATTAAACAAACAAGTGAGTCTTAATGGAACAAGAACAAAAGGTAAAAGCTGTACAAACATATAAAGTATTCAAGGCTTCTCATGTTGTCTGATTTATCTAGAAATTTCAAGCGAGAAATAATAGCATTTATATTCTCTAAAATATTCAAGGCTTCCTAGCATTCAACTCTGATAGTTTTATGAAATCCGCAAATTTAACATAACCATCCAAATCTCTCACTTTATGGAGTATTTTACTCTTATTATAATTTAATAACATATAATATAATATAGATTTAAACTATATACTATAATTAGAATATATTAAAATTAAAGAGACTTGACAGTGTATAGGGGTGGTAAGTAAGCCGAGCCGATGATTTAATGAGTTTCACAAGATTAACTCATTTAATAAAAATAAACTTTAAATTGTTAAAACCCAACTCATTCAATGAACGAATAATTTGGTTTGACTCATTAATCTCATTTAGCATTGATATATTTTTTATTAAAATAATTAAATTTAAAATAAAATATTCTTCCCTCTCATGAAAGATAGGTTAATTACACAATTTTTTTATTTTAAAAATTTATACAGCCCTCTTTTATAAATTAAAAATAAGTTATAACTAGACTTAATTTTTTAATTGACGTTAAAGTTAACTGTTATCTTTTAGTCAAATAACATTTTTTTGTACAATTTAACTAAAATATTATTAATTTTGTATAATACGACCAAAATATATTTTCTTTCATTATTTTACTTTAATTTTTTTTTATGTTTTAGAAATATAGTTATTTTAAAAAATTTATTTTTATTTTAAGAATATCATGATTTGAAAAAAATATTTTTTTAATTATATTTATTTGATAAAAATTAAATTTTTTTTTTGTTTTAAAAGTATCATTACTTGAAAAATATTTTCTTTTGTGTTTTAAAAATATGGTGACTTGAGAAAAATTTTCCTTTTTTGTTTTAAAAGTATGATTAGTTAAATTTTTTTCTATTTTAAAAATATAATTAGTTAAAAAAAATTCTTTTTTATTTTGAAAATAGCATTACTTGAAAATGATTTATTTTTTCAAGAATCTCGTCATGACTTGACAATTTTTTTCTTTCTTTTACAGTTACGCTGGCATCCAAGTATAATCTGTCATTCAACAGAATTTGAATTTGTTGGAATAATTGGTGAAATTTATTGACTGCGCAGAACAGATGGGTGATGTTATTATTAGCACCAACTGTATGAGAAAAATAATTGACTTCTTTAGTATGTTGCTTCTAAAATTTATCCTCATTTTGATTTGGTGTCTTTTTTAATGGGCTCAATGGCGCATAACTAGATTTTATGTATCTAGTACTTATGGCACATTGGCTTTTGGTTTTCTTTTGTTCAATTTTTTAATACCTTCCTTCATTTTGTTCTTTTTTCCTAAAACTGAGTTTGTGTCGTTGGGCGTTTGGATACCTGGGTATTTATAATGGGTAGAGCTAGCAATCGGGCCAGCTCAACTCAACTCGGCTCAGCCTGATCAGGTTAGTGATATAATCGGACCGGTTCGGGCTGACCCAAATTTAGTTCAGGCTGGCATATTACTAGCCCATCAAGCCATCGGGCTAGCCCAGTTCTAACTATAATTATTAATAATTTTTAAAATTTAATTAAAATATTTATTTTTATATTAAAAATATTAAAATAATAAATAAAATATGATAAAAATATATATATACACACACACAATTGGTCTTACTGTTATATACTCAATTGTAACTTTTTAATTTTAATTTATTTAATAATAAAATTTGTTAAAGGAATACTTTTAAACAATAATGTTGTTAAAAGTCCTTTTCTTATTAAATTATAACAAATGTGAAAGAAAATTAATAAAAAAAAAAGAAAAGCAATAGTGTTAAAAGATAACTTTTTTCCATGAAGTCCATTAATGAGTTTCACTAGTGTTGCACACAGAAAATAAATTGAAACATATTTAAATGATATGAAAAATAAATGCAGAATGTTAAAAATACATATCAGATAGATAAGTTTTAATTTATTGTCTTAAACATTTTTTACTCTACCTAAATGATCATTTTGATTGAACCGAACTTGAATTTTATTAAAAACCCTTACAAATACATGCTGTCTTTTATTATTTTCTTTCATGGTCTTAGGCTCCTAGTTTAATATCTTTTTTAATAAAACCACAATAATTATGAGTGGGTTTTTAATACAAAAGAAGTTAAGGTCTCTATTTATAGCTACAAATGCCTCCTTGGCTGTTTCTATATGTTTTTTATTTCTTGACTTCTTGTATAGAATTGTATGAGTTATATGCAGCAAGTTGTTCTATCTATTCATCTAATATAGTATAATTTTCTATTAACTCTCTTCAATTAAGTACTTTTCATATAATGACATATTCAAAAAATAAGAGAGGGTTTAACCAAAATCATTAAGATAAGAGAATAAAAAAGTAATATAAAATTTTTAACTTTATTTTTTTGGTTGGCCCATTAGGCTGGCCCAATCGGGCCATGGGCAACATCGGGCTGGGCTGAAAAAGCTCAATTTTTTTCAGGCCAGTATTTTGGTAGCCCAGCCCTATTAGTTTTTGGGTTGGATCGGGTTGGGCCAATTTTGCTAACTCTAATAATGGGTAGCCATACTTTGTGCACATAATTGTTGAAAATGAAATTGATCACTGGGACGAAAGTATCCAAAATATTTGTGGAAAGAAGCATCAAAGGCCATGATAAATGTAAAATATGACATGTACCATGTCATGATTCTCGTTTCAGAGCTCAATATTGTATTTGTGTCAGTAGATATACCATGGTTCTTAGGTAGAGCTAGCAATCGGGCTGGCCTGACCTGACTCGGCCCGATCGGGCCAATGATAAAACCGAGCCAGTTCAGGCCGACTCGATTTTATATGACGTTGGCATATTGCTAGCTTAGCCTAGCTCAACTTATTGGGCCATCGGGCCAACCTAACCATAACTATAATTATCGCTAATTTTTATTTAAATTAAATAATTTTTTATACTAAAAATACAAAATAAAATATAAAAAATAATATATATATATATATATATATATATATATATATATATATTACACACACTGTTGATCTTTATTAATATAAGCTTGGACTAAGATATACTGTAATTTATATACTTGCCTTTTGTAAGCCTTTCTTGGGTCTGCTTTCTAGATTTCTAAGTAATCAATGTTTATTAATATATAAAGAAAATGAAGATATTTATATTGGAGATGGAAAGAGACCAACAAATTTGACTTAATTAGTTGTCTTTTTCTTTAATTATATAAAGCTTGCAACTTGTATTAATTAATAACCCCTCTGGCAAAATTTTCTTGTGTTTTTCTCTCAAGCTACTGGGTAGGTTTTGATTATATCTTTATCAATATGTATGCATGTTTTGATCAAGTTAAAGAACTTTAGTATTGGCAATTTCTTTGGTGTCCCTTTTTTCTTTCTTAATATGTGGTGACATTTTTACTATATATCATAAATTGAATGTATAATTATACATGTATTAAAATTTTCGACCCAAATTGGACCGGCTCGATCAGACTGGGCCAATTTTGCTACCTCTATTCCTAGGAAGCAATAACATCCATGTCAATACAGACAAAAAGAACGAGGAGTCCATCTGTGCAGTCAGAATCTTAGTAGAATCAAGTTGAAGATCACCTGTCATTGTTTATGCCTCTAAAATTGTGTCCTTTAGCTAGATAAAAGAAACATGAAATATGATGGAATTGTGTTGTTCCTCTTCCCCTTTCTTCCCGAAAGAAAATTATCCTTAATCTATCAACTGCATGTGAAACATTCCCCACAAAAAGTGTTGGAGGTTTTGACTAAAATCAAATTTGGAGGCGACATGCAAAAAATCAAAAGGTTTATGAAGGAAGCAATTTATGCTTACATTTTGCAAATTTCTAAGACATGCATTTAATTATCTTATAGGAATATATGTTGGTTTCTGTGGAGACCTATGTTTTTTGAATCTCTCCTTTCTGTCATGCTTGATACTGATGGAAAATGATAAATGCTTTACGTTGCATTACTAGTAATTTTTGACACATGCTTTAAGTTGTTTAGCATTATTTCTTATTAACAAAAATCATGCTGACGATTGGTTAGCAGGCCTTGGATTATGTCATAGCCGAAGCAAGGCAACATGGAATAAAGCTGCTCCTTAGCTTAGTTAATAACTTGCAAGCGTTATTTCATTGGTTTTATTTTACATATAAATTTATCCAATTTTACAATATATATATATATATATATATATATATATATATATATATATATATGAATCTTTTAAATATCAATAAAAGATAAACTTGTGACTCCACACATGATTGAACCTTGCTGCCTAATTCGGGTTTTCCTATATATTACAC
>JASKGM010001741.1:0-12320 GCA_034509205.1 Ceratonia siliqua
TATGATAAAGTGCGTCTACATATATTACAAGCAGCATCTTATTAATTATATATCTATACTAATATATATATATATATGTGTGTGTGTGTGTGTAGTGTGTACATGTTGAGGGTAGGCTTCACCAATATACTAAATTTGTTATAAAATTTTTATATTGTCCTTAAATTATATTCCTGCATACTCTAACATTTTAGTTAATTAGTAAGAATATATCTATCAATATCAATTAAGTATCTAAACATACGTTTTTCAATTTGCTCGCACTCGGCCACTTCCTTGAAAAGTGAGGAGAGTGACTCTTTGTAAAATTTGAAAGTCTCACTCTTATATTTTACAATTAATTATGATATAAATATAAAAATTAAAATGTAAGTAATTTGATAATATTTATTTTGTTTTATTTTTGATATTTAAGTAACAATAAAACACATATAAAAAAAATCATACGTACGTCTAAACAATTTAACTGAATTCAGCCATATCTTAATCTTATAAATCTAATGATCAACAAATTCATATTACCTACAAAAAAATTGACTTAACTATAAAATATAAAAATGAGAGGTAGATAGACTCATGACTAGTCTACACAAAGAAAACTATGCATTTCACACTTATAGGGATTCAACTGCATCTTTATTGCTTGGTATTAAAATCTAATTATATGAAGTCACTCAGTCTGAACATTTTTGATATATAATTTATAAAAAAAAAATCGAAATTTAAACATTTAATTTAAAACAGGAAAAAAAATTATACGGAGACTACCTACACCGATTTTACACCAAGCTCACGTGAGGATGTGGCATTAAGCTTGTTGGGGAAGAGTATAATTATCTTGATTGATATGCACAAATTGGGCCATAAATACCGTACAAAAAAAAAATCTGTGCCAACTTCTTGGTTTTTAAGGATGAATTAAGTTATTACTGTATTCGTTTTAAATTATTTATAATTTTAGTATATTTATTTTATTTTAAATTATTTGTCGTTTTACATTACCAATGAAGTATTAATTGTTATTTTTTTAACATTATCTCTATTTATTGTTATCTTAATAATAAAAATTTAAGTTGACTTTAATAAGAATAATTTAGTCAAGTACAATTATTTTTTGTTAGAATTGAGACTATTTAATAACTATCTTAATCCTTGTGTTATTATTTTAAATGATAAATAATTTAAAACAAAAGGAATAATTTATTGTTAGTGCCACTATTAGACCCACTACGTACATCAAGGCGTGGCGGATTAAGACAGAAGAGGAAGAAAATGAGCTGACATGACAAGTTGTATGGTTTTGAATTTGCTAAATCAAGGGGTCGCTATTTAGATTCACCAATGGCTGCGGCGATTTATTGTAGCTTATAGTACATAGACAGTTGGACAAAAAATATTTCAATCTTCTTTTTATTTTTTTAATAAATACAATCGAGATCTTAGAAGTTAGAATCATTTTGCCTAGAAAGGAGAGAGAGACATAGGTGATATAAGGTTATAAACAAATTGTGTTGATTATAATTATATTGTTTTATTTAGGTTCACCATGCACTCACTTTCTTGATATATCTCGATGGGCATGCATATAATATAGACAGGCACACTCTCCTAGAAGTCACTAATCTAGACTCGGTGAAACCTGAAGGATGCATATTAATATAGTGCTGCACTACTGCTTCTGAATTAGTTTGATCACTTAATTCCATCACTGGCATGCATGAATGATGATACTTATAATTAAAGCACGAAAGAGCTCCTTCTTCACATTAACTACTAAAAATTGCGCCACCAACCCCACTGTGAACTCCTGCCCATGAACTCGTGAACCTTAGCAGGCAAAGCAATTCTGCACAGAAATTGTGGGACCCGTAATACATATTCTTTAGTCCACATGATCATGCACTAAATAGAAACCTATCCAACGTTACTTCTCGATCCAATCAATTCATTAGTTTTGCTTTTGAGGAGACGATTGAGTATCCCAGATTGTAGAGGTCAAACCAACGCGAAGGATTAAGACAAACCAGACGAGAGTGAGACGAGGGAGACAACTTCACAAATGTTTTGCTTTTGCCTTTCTCACAAAGTAATAATTAGATATTTGGGTATGCAAGCATGTCAATGACGCCATATACACATATGTATTAATTGGTTTAAATGATAATATATATATATATATATATATATATTTTAATTTTTATATTAAATGACAAAAAATATATAATAAATAATTTTGTTTCATATTTATTTAAAAATTTTAATTATTTATTTTTATTTGTATATTAAATGACAACAATATATATAATAATTAACTTTATTTATTTAATTTGTTTTAAAATTTCATAACATTATTATTATCATTAAATTTAATTTAAATGACAAAATACATACAATAATTAATCTTATTTGATATTTGTTTTAAAATTTTACTTATTTATTTTTATATTAAATGACAAAAATATATATAATAAATAATTTTATTTATTTAATTTGCTTTACATTTTCATAGTAATGTTATTATCATTAATTTAAATGACAAAAATATATATAATAATTAATATTATTCAAATAAATGTATTTTAAGAAGTGTATTGTAATAATTAGTAAAGTATTTTAATTTTTTAGAAAAATAGTACCCTTATATTGAATGAGAAAGTAATTATTTATATTATGTTATTTAATTATATATATCTATGTCACTATTATCGTTAAAATTATTAAAAATTAAAAAAATTATTGTTTAAATTTATTTAAAATATTTCTTAAAAATCTTTATTTTTTACAAAATTTTTAAAATGTTTCCTATTTCTAAGTAATCAAAACCAAATTTTGAAAATTCCTTGCGTTTACGTATACGCGACACAGCTGCTGCTGAAGAAAAACAAACTCCAATGTAAATTTAGTCTTTAGTATTTTGTTTTATCCGTTCGAAATTGCATAACAGGGAATATGCAAATGAAATATTAAACTGACATTTCATCTGTCAAAGATTGTAAAAGAATTGATATAATTAGGTAAACGAAAAAGTTCACTGTAAGCAACGAAATAAGACTACAATATATAGCAGTACTAACTAGAAAGAAGAAAACAACTCTAATCCTTTAGTCATAATAGTTAACGTTCTCTGGAGCCATCATCTTCCAAGTTGTCTTTCAACCCATTCTCAACAGTGTTCATATTGTCTTCCTGTAATTAATTGATTTTATTCTATAATAATTATAAACGATAGGAATAAGGAATCTGCTTTAATAACAAGAGGGTGCTTTGCACGTAGTAGGCCTCTGCTACCATCATAATATGTGCGCTAGAAGAATCAATGCATGGATACAGACAGGTACACTACTACGTAATAATCGTCGAAGTTAATGACAAGACATTCATACGCAATATTCGAATCAAAGGTAAAAGGTTCTTCTTCAAATTAAAGCACTTGTTATATATATAATTACGAGCTGGAAGTGTTAGGAGGACGTAGGACATATACTGGCAAAGGAGCGTGGATATTGAAGATTAATACTTTGAAAAGCACTTTAAGTGCTTTCATTGTGAAGGACATATACTCTGCAAATGGGTGTTAAAGTAAGCAACGGTAGAGTAGATTCTGACAGTTTAATATGTGGGAAGTGAATGAAAGTGGAAGAAAGAGAGAGGAACATAAATGAAGGGAAGGCAAAGTGGGTTAGGGGCATTTAACGGAAGAAACCTGCTGCTGGTGAGAGTGACGAAGAAAGATGACCAAGAAAGCAAGGTTGTTTTAAGTTGGTCATTGTTGAAGTCTGCATTAAATTGCGAATTCAAGGTGGTTTAATGAAGGCAGGTGGACTTACTTCAAATTGAACTCTCACTCAATGTCTTTAAAGGCCTGGTAGTTGGAGCCTGGCCTTTTTCTCCTTATCTTCCATTTCTTCCTTTTGATCAATTCTAAGCTATTTTCCATCAAGTCGATTAGTAATTCTGTTCCCACGCTTTATTTACTCCACACTTTTTTACAGGCTTCTAATTTTACGATTAAGCGCATGTAGAATAAGAGGATATTATTAAAGATTAAATGCAAATTAAAATTTGGCCTTGCAGTATGAGTATGAATATAGGTGTCCTATATCTCCATAATTGGGGCTGAGGGACACAGCCACTTACATGTGAGTGGGGCCGCTTGCATGGTATGTGTGGTCTATCATTATGTGAGTGATATTCACTTATACTGTGAGTGACTACATAATTAGTGATGCTAGAACTTATAAAATTTATTAAATATTTATTGTGGTTTAATAAAAAAAATTATTGGGTAACTTGAACATTTTTTTTTCTTGTTTCGATTTTCACTAAATGCAAAAGAAAATAAATGTTGTATTTATTTGGTATTTTCTATTTAAAAATTTATTATACAAAAAAAAATCGAAATTCAAAAAAAAATTTTATTCTTTATAATTAAACTAAGAGTTATTCTGCTACCACCGCCCCACTTGTGGGTGGTAGCAACACATCTCATATTTTTTTATTTTAATTATTTTATTTTTTAATTTTTTAATAATGAAAAATAAATTTTAAATTTAAAAATAAAATAAAATCTAAAAAGAATGACATAATATAATTTTTTTAGAAAAAATAAAAATTTTCAAAAAAAAAAATACAAGAATTTGAGAAGAGAAAATTAATACAAAATAAAAAAATAAGGGTGGTGGGACGTATGGACGGTAGGGAGTGCTAGGATAGTGTGGGCGGTGGGGGGCAGTAGGATAGTGTCATAATAGGGAGATAACTTCGAAGTTTCCTTAAACTAAAGCATATCTGAGCATTACATAAATGATTGGTTTAAGAGTAAGAGTTGAATAACTATATGCATGGAAGTCTTAACTTCTCAGATTTCTCACAATTATATTCTTTTGAAATTTGATAAATTAAAAAAATTAAACACAAGGATTTTAAGATTTTTTCTTATGGTGAACAAGTTACTATATTACTCGATTCAATTGCATAAATCGGCTATTAGGGAATCATTTTGCCGTTTCAAGAAGATTCATATAGCAAAATTGTTTTATTTGGAGGAAGTCGGTATCTATTGGCATGAAGTGCAGCTGAAGGGATTAGAGGAGGGGTGGTTGTTTGAAAGATTTATTTAGGAGAGAGAAGGGACAATAAATTTCCGCTTATTTTTTTGGTAACTCATAGGACTTGGTTGTTTAACGGCTGAGGGTGTTGAGAGCCTTTAAAGCTTAGTTCTGGAGTGTTTAATAGATAGGTCATCCATGGATGTGGTTCGTTTTAATGGCTGAAGAGGGTGTTGGGAGCTTTAAAGTTTTCAGTTTTCTGAGTGACCCAATTGGGGAAGTTGGAGTTATTATCCACATTAAAGAACCATTGGCATTCAAGACCTTCCTTCAACTGTACAGAGACTCCGAAAATAAATGACCTGTCATACCTCTCCTTCTCCCCTTCTCACCGCCTCTCTTAAGTACCAAAACTTGCCCTTTGGATTTCGGCTTGGCTTTTATACTGTGTCTTGTCTTGGAGCCTAACTAATTTAGTGCCAAGATAATTACGTGTTTGTTTGTGCTAGATACTTTAGAGTGTTAAAAGGCAAAGGATTAGAATTTGACCAAAGATGTTGACAATTTCACATCTAAGACCTTAACTGCAGGCTTCAAGCTATTTAGTTATTAAGGAGTAGCCAACTCGGCAAAGCACGTCATGCATAGGTGGGCAAAACACTTATTTCATCCTTCAAGTTTTGCCCGTTAGATTCTCCTTTGCGGTTATAGTCCAAACTCATCCTATATAACCACCTCAAACTTATTCGATTTTTGTCACCGAGACACACGCACAGAGGGAGAGAAGGAACTGATCATTGAATTGAAATGGTTTCCTTTCAAAAAGTGCTGGCTGAGGCTCCAACACCTGCCGTTCCTGCTGAATTCGAAGCTTCATCCAAGAAAAGAAAGTGGGAAGAGCCGCCGGCTGAAGAGTTCTTCAAGGATCATCAAACGAAAGCAGAGAAAAGGAAATCCATCTTTGATATAGAGCTTCACCTGGAGACCCCTTTACCTTCAGATAAGTGGCAACATTACCTCAGTATTCAGGTATATTAACATACTGTCAAACTTGTTAGAAAGTTACGGTGGCCTTCTTGTTCTTAGAAGAGTATAATCTTGTTTGTGCAGGCCGGGCAGATACACTTTTGTAACACAAAAATGAATAGGAAAGCAGCAGAGGAGCCAAAGAGAAGCCCTGAATCACCATCTCCCGGTCACATGAGCTTAGACCTTGGGCTGAACTTGACATGTGAATCACTGAGGAAAAAAGAAGAAGACAGTTATGATATAAATGAGAAGCAGAATCCTAGTTCTTCTGGAAGTTTAAGTGAACATGATCTGTTTATTGGGTCAAGTAAGTATGAGAAGGTTTCCGGTGGTTTAACTCGTTCTCCCTCGTGGTTGTCATCTGAGGGAGATCACAAAGAGATGGTTGCAACTGTTTGCATGAGGTGCCATATGTTGGTAATGCTATGCAAGTCATCTCCTTCTTGCCCTAACTGCAAATTCATGCACCCACCAGACCAAAACCCTTCAACATTTTTGAAGGGAAGGTGCAGCCTCTGGTGCTAGTCAGGAAACGTGCACATACTGTTTTAGATTTTTAGCTTTAGCGCGGCTGCGCATGTGCGTTATCTTTTATTTACCTCATGAATATCTCAAGTTTCATTATGTAGCTACATGTTCAAATTAATGGGGGTGATGGTTATTCTACCTTTACCGGACTATTGACTGCTGAAGTGAATGCGAATCGATGTTACTGATATGTATGAAGTAACCTAGTTTAAAATCTGTATGTATGTATAGAAGTATTTTCGATCATCCAAAATTCATCCAAGTTATATTGCTGAGCAGAATTTCGTTAGAGTCTTTCAGCTATTGAAACTAATTGAGCTCAAGATGATTTTCATGGATGATACTGTTGGACAATAGGAGTTAGTTTTCAAAACTAAGTAGGTATTTTAGTCATAATGTTTCATTAAAAAGTTGTGTCTGTTGAGTAAAAATATGTGCCTAAAATTATGTCTGTTGAATGAAAAAATACAATGGTTCAATGTCTTGGATCATTGAAAAAACACCATGAAAAGTTTTGTCTATTGAATGAAAAGATACAATGGTTCAATGGAAAGACACAATGGTTCATTGAAAATACACCATTGTTCAATGAAAAGATACACTAGTTTAATGAAATGTTATAAACAAGAAATAATTCATAAGAAAAAATGTTATTTATACAATCTATTTTCTCTTTATTCACTCCCTTTCATCTATTTAGAAAAGTTCTTGAGAAAATAATAATATCATTGCCGAATATTATTCTTTGAGTGCTTAGATAAATCTTAGAAACATATTTGCTTGAATCCGATAGTAACTAGTGGGGGCAAATAACGTTTTAAGGACAATGTCTTGTACATGTTCTAAGCATACAAGTTTGTGTGTTCATCTTCCATTCTTTTACTGGTTTTTACAATCTTAAAACGTTATTTTGCTACAAAAAGATGAAGACAACACAAGAATCTGTCTTTACAGTTATGAATCAAGATTTTGTGAAACTCAATCGTTTTGATGGCATGAATTTCAATAGATGAAAGGACAAAATGCTATTCCTATTAACTGCCATGAAAATTGTCTATCTTCTTGACCCGAAATTGGAGATTATTCTACCACCAAATGAAGATGATTCACAAGAATTGGTGGATAAAAGGGAAGATGAAGTTTTATGCAAAAGATATATCTTGAACACTCTTTCGGACAGACTTTTTGATTTGTATCACGCAATCTCATCACAAAAGGAAATTTGAGAGGTTTTGGAAATAACTTACAACATTGAAAAGTAAGGAATAGATAAGTTTTTAAATATGAAATATTTTGAATTTCAAATAAATGACAATATTAATGTGCTTGATCAAGTGCATGATTTGCAAGTACTGGTTTCAAAGTTAAAGGATGTGAATGTTATTATTCTTGAATATTTTCAAATGGGGGCCATTATTGCTAAATTACCCCAAAGTTTGAATAATTATAGGAAGAAATTATTGCATACAATTGAAAATTTTTACTTTGCATCATATTCTTAAACATTTGTTCATTGAAGAGGAAACTCAAACTTTGCAAAAGAAGCATAATGAATCTGTTTTCAAAGTAAACTTTGTAGGTGTAGAAAATTCATCCAAAACCAGTGGAAACAAGAGGAAGGCACAAGAAAACCTCAAACTTGAAAATAAAAGAAGCAAAGGAAAAACTTGCTTCTTTTGTGGCAAAAATGGGCACTTCAAAAAGAATTGTAGATTTTGGCTTAAGAGACAAAAGAAGGAGAATGAAAATTCTAAAGAATCCAACATGGTTGATGAAATTGTTGCCATGGTTTCTAATATGCAAATTAATACAGTTTCTGGTTTGGTTTTTAAAGTAAATATGACAGTACCTTCCAAAACCAATGATTAGTGGTATGATTTTGGTACTTCTGTTCATGTTTGTCATGATAAAGCTTTATACAATACCCATGAACAAGTGATGAATGGACATAAAGTGTTAATGAGAAATAATGGAAATGTTGATGTGCCTGGAAGAAACATGGTGACACTGCAATTTACTTCAGGAAAGAAGTTAGTTCTCACAAATGTGCTACATGTTCTAGACATCATAAAGAATCTTGTTTCAACAAATCTATTAAATAAGAGAGCAGTTAAAACTGTTATTGAAAGTGACAAAATTGTATTCTTCAAGAATTGAGTGTTTATGGGAAAGGATTATAATTGTAATGACATGTTCAAACTTAGCATTAATATAAATGAACAAAATGCTTATCTTTATATTGTTGACTCATCATTTTCATTATGGCATAATAGGCTTGCACATAGTAATTATGATACAATTAAATATATGTCAAGGCATGGTTTAATTAAATGCAATGATACTAGTAAAATCAAATATAAATGTGAATTACGTGTACAAGCTAAAATAACAAAGAAACATTTTCCTTCTATAGAATGAAAATATGAAATATTAGAACTTGTACATTTTGATATTTATGAGTTAAATAGAAATTTAACTAGAGGTGAAAATAAATACTTCAAACATTTATTGATAATTTCTCTAGATTTACATATGTGTACTTGATGAAATCAAAAGATCAAGCATTTGAGATGTTTAAATGTTATAATTATAAGGTAGAAAATAAAAAAGACAAGAAAATTAAGATCATTATAAGTGATAAAGGTGGTGAATATTTTTCTGTAGAATTTTTAAATTTCTATGAAGGAAATGGAATTATATATCAATCTAGTGCTCCCTATACACCTCAGCAAAATGGTTTGGCCGAAAAAAAATAGGATACTAGTTAATATAATAAACTCTATGATCTTAAATGCAAAGCTCTCTATAAATCTATGGGGAGAATCTTTGTTAATAGAATGTTATGTGCACAATAAGATACCTTCTAGAAAATTAGGACAATCTCCGTATGAATTATGGAAAGAAAGAATACCAAATCTAAGTTACCTTAGAGTTTGGGGATGTATAGCATTTTATAGAGTTTCTTATCCTAAAAGAGTTAAGCTAGGACCAAGAGCATTAAAGAGCATTTTTGTAGGATATGCTAAGAATTCTAAAGCATATAGACTTCTAGATTTGGAGTCTAATGTGATTGTGGAATCAATGGATGTTCAATTTTTTGAAAATAAATTTATAAATAATTCCAAAATTATAGAACCTACAAAAGAACATATAGAAGTTAATAAACATCTATCAAGCTCTTTGTAAACACTGAATTTTGTCCAGGCACAAAAAAAAATCATAAAAAATTGAAAAAAAAGTAATGATAATAATTAAATAAAAGAAAAAAAATTTATTAATCAATAAAAAAACAAAAAAAATAATTTTCTGAAAAAAAAAAAGAAAAACCCAGCCAAAAATTGGGCCAGCCTAGTAAAAAAAAAAAAAGGGTCCAAGCCTATAAACCACCTGGAGCCCCTAACCCATCGGACCCTCTAGCCTGACCCAATTCCCCTTTCTGAAATCTCTAATCCCCTTTCTTCACGAAATGCCTAATTTCTCTCTTCCTCCATCCCCCGCGCCTCTTCCTCCATCATCTCCCGCGCGTGTCTCCTCCCCTTTCACCCGTCAATCCCACCGATTTCCCTTAATCCCTGCATCATGCTGTGATAAGCGCCCTTCACACCTCTGCCATAACCGACGGCACTAATTGCTCACCTATTTCTGCCATGCGCGATCAGCTCCTCGCTTCGGGGATACAATCGTTACTCACGGGATTTGGTCCCCCCACCACACCGGGCTCTCGGCTATAAAGGGGACGGCATTGAAAGCCAACAAGGGGTTGAAAAGGGGAGAGACAGAGCAACCGAGAACCAAACGAAGAACGAGAGTTAACTAGAACAAAATGAAGAGAGGAAGAGTTTTCTGGAAGGAAGAAAGGAGCAACGCCGGAGTTTTTCTGGATCAGAAGAGAAAGGCGAGTCAGGGTTCGAGCTTAGGAGATTTGCAAAGAAGGAGAAAGCACATCGAGATTACAAGGCAGAAGAGCCCGAAAGCCACTGTTCTTTCATTGTGAGTATAACCGGTGGTAGGGTAGGATAGTTTATGGGTTCAAATTTTGTTGTCTGTTTGTTTCGGTTTGTACATCATTCTTGGTGGGATGAATCCTTGGTATAAAATTTCGCTCCCCAAAGTATACTGAGGTGTTTCAGTTTCATTTTTACGCCATTACTATGCACTAAACAGATTTGATTCACTGTATTTCGTTATCAAATGATTGACCATGATGTCTGTTATTTGAGTTTAGTGATTAATATTGAAAATGGTATCCAAGTCAGTTGTCCCATGTTGTGAATGCTTCTGTTAAAAAGCACGATGGTGTTCAGTTTTAAATTACTGGTTATCCAGACTGTTATTGATTTAAACTAATTAGGTTACGATTCTGGTTTTGAGATTGCTGGTACTATGCTCATAAACTGGTTTCTGTGTGTTAGCATTGTTGAAGGTAGGTTTTCCAAAATGTGGTTCTGATCAATGCTTACCAACATTTGGTTTTAGGAAATTGGGTTTTCGTTTTGTTTGCTTCTGACTTTGTAACTCAGGTTAATCCTTTCCAGTTTTTAGCTTATGATTGATCATGGTCCCTTCTGGTTTCGCTTAAGGTTAAGTAGTTTGGGATTGATTCATAACTTAGGATTCTGATTTGTTAAGTCCAGATTTTAGTTAATAAAACTCACTTGGTTAGGATTGATCTTAGGCAAAATATGCACACTGTTCGAGCCAAGATCTTGATTCACCATTGTTACGATGTCAAATTGCAAAGGAGGGGCAAGTTATTTTGGGTCCAGGTTACTTTAATCACTAGCTAAATCAGTTGTGATGTTTGTGTCCCTTTTCTGATAAATAGTCTTTATATGTTCTATTTAATTATGAAATTATTATGTTTTATCCTTTTGTGGTAAAATATATGATTTAAAAAGCACATTATATACTGTTAGCCATTGCTTAGTTGTTTTAGCATTGAGGTCTGATATCCATGGCAAAGTCCTGAGCAGATATGACTGGGTGCATGAGTATATGCGGGGTCCCCGATATCTGTATGAGTTCTGGTTGAAATTGGTCCCTACGTGATTGGTTGGGCAGCTTATTCATACATGGGCTTTAAAGGTTTCATGGGCCTAATCAGGAGGTTGAGCCAAGGGCATCTTGGAGGCCCAAAAACAATGGATACCACTAAAGTTCTAAAAGTTATCTAACCAAAGTCCAAATGAAGGACCCCAAACAAAGAAAATAGGGGTTTCAAAGGCCCATCTAATTTGGTTCATTAAGTTGGGTTTCAAGGGCCCACTTGAACTAATCTAAAAATGGAGAGGTTCAAGGCCCATTTATTTCTAATAACTTTAATGACTTAAATGAATAGTTGTTTGATATTTTTTAACTTTCGATTTAGGAGTAAAGCATTTTTAGAAATTTATCCTTTAATCTAATATTTTCAAAAATTACAGGTTGGCCCCTATATTTTCAAAAATTATAAGTTGACCCTAACACTTTTAATAATTACATTTTGGTCCCTTGATTTTCTAAAAATCACATTTGTCACAACGTGACAGCCGGTGAAATAACCATCTTTTTATGACTTAGAGGCGTATGAGGGAAAACGCAGAGAAAATGGGAGTCGCCACCAATTAATTGGAAAGATAATTGGGATCCTCAAAAAAAGAAGGAAAACTGGCCCTCGGAACCAGAGGAAGGGTTCGGGAGTCTAATTACGCGTAGGGAAGGTGTTAGGCACCCTAC
>JASKGM010001752.1:0-12320 GCA_034509205.1 Ceratonia siliqua
GGTCCCTTTTTGTTGAAGATTTGTGCAAGGCAAATAATTTCTCCAAAGAGGGGTATGGCTCAGTTCCAGCTGCTTATGTTGTCGTCAATGAGGACTTGGCAATTCCAATGGAGTTTCAGCTATGGATGATAAAAAATGCTTGTATTGATGAGGTGCTGGAAATGAAAGGAGCAGATCATATGGCTATGCTTTCCAAGCTACAACAACTTTATTTATCTCTTCTCCAGATTGCTCATAAGTATGCTTAATTAATTAAGTAAATCTTGTTATATTTGGATGTCTTGTGTGTGCTAGAATTATGAATAAAATGTCAATAATGTATGGGAGTCTTACTTCTATGTGGACTATCAACAACTAAGTAATTTATTATTTTTCTATTTTCTACTCTAAGGCTATGGACTTCCTATCTAACTTTAAATAATAATATATTAGATTTGTCTTATTTTTATATATTATATTGAGATCAAATTCTACATATTTTCACTAAGGCGAGGCATATTATAGTAAAAGTACCATTTCAAACAATGCCAGGTTCAAATCCTACGTTGCCCATTGCCTTAATTTGTCAATGAAAATGATATAATGTAATGGTAATGCGTCTCTGAACTGTGTATCTAACTTAGATTAGATTAAATTCAATCGGAATTCTAACTTGGATTCCATGTATTTGGGTCCAAACATTCTGGTAGTTGGAGGTTTGTCGGGTCCATCATAGAGTGTGTGTGTATGAGAGAGAGAGAGAGAGTGCTAATTACCTCCTTAAGAAGAGCAGGATAGGCGAGGTCTTGGCTGATCATCAAAGCAGTG
Source organism: Ceratonia siliqua (assembly GCA_034509205.1). Lineage (NCBI taxonomy): Eukaryota > Viridiplantae > Streptophyta > Magnoliopsida > Fabales > Fabaceae > Ceratonia > Ceratonia siliqua. The sequence continues at coordinate 808 of JASKGM010001752.1, forward strand.
GCAAAGACTGCAACAGCGATTTTCTCAGGGAACCTTTCCATGGCTAAGGATATGGAGACCCCACCAAGACTGTGGCCCACCAAAATCATCCACTCCTCTTGAGGAAGAGAGCCCATAAATTCCATCAAGGGTTCATAGTAGTCAGGAATTGAACGAAGCTGATATACCTGCTTTGGATGGATACCAGAAGCAGCTAAGTCCTGAGTTGTGACCTTATGGCCAGCCGATTCCAGCAAAGTCGCCACCTTATACCAACACCAGGCCCCATGATAGGCTCCGTGAACCAGCACAAAGTGCCTCCCTCTTTTACCCGTCTGCTACCTTCTGCTCTCCCTTCTCTACGGCTTGCTACCAGAACCGACTCCTTCAATCTTTATCTTATATTCATAATTCATAATTTATTTACTCCTTAAATTGTTTAATTATATTAATAATTTGTTTTCTTTCTTTATATTCCTTTTTATTATATTAATTTTTTATTTTTCAATATAAATTTTTTTTCTAATAAATTATACACAATAAAAATATACCAAGTCCGACATTGTTTACTCGAACATTATCCTTAGCCATAGCATTTCAAGCTAGCTTCATGCAAGCAATATTTATATCATAATAAAAGAAGAATGTAAATCACTGCCAATCGCAAATGAGTTAATAAAATGCTGCAAATTTGCTCTACTTCACTTCCACCAAGATTTGAAAATATCATGAAATCTACAAGAAAATCATGTGATGGACCTCAGGAGTAAATTAGAAAAGGGATGGGCAAAAGGGACAACATCCATAGAATACATGTGCCTATGATACGAATGATGAGGAGATGGTTAGTATAAGAAGGCTGCAAGGTAGCGTGGCTCAAGGAAATGGTCATTAAAAAGGGAGGGGGTGGGCAAAGAGAGATATGGAGAATTTGGCTTGTTGAGAGGGGGAGTCATAGCACTCATATTCCTAGGGAAGGTTTCTGGGGTTGAGTATCTAGGTTACTAGTTCATTGTTATGTTATTAGCTTTCTGTTGTAGTGTTTATGTTATCTGAAGGTAAGGGTCCTCCATTGCCATTGTCATTTCATTTCCTTTTATGTGCTGTTCCATTGTAATTTTTGGGTTGTTGCCTATTTCTATTAGTATATTTTAGTGTGTTTTGTTATTTGAGCTATTAATTTTTGGGTTGAATATTATGGACCCCATCAATTTGGTATCAAATTAGTGATCACGTGGTATGGTAAGCACTAGGATGAAAGAGAGAGTTGAAGGGATAGACACAGGAATTACAAAATTGAGAGAAGAACTAGGTACACTATAAAAAGAAATTAGGGAGTTTCTAGAAGAGATAAGGGGTCCTAGAGAAACCAGACTGGAAGTAGTGCAATACTGGAGAAAACGAAAAAAGTAGACTGGATAGATGGAGAAAGAAGCTAAGGAAATAAATGAAAGAAATAGGGTTGAGTTCTAGAAAGAAATTTAAGAGGGGGTAAAAAACCGTAGAGAAGCTAAAGAAAAAAAGAAAAGATAAAAGAAAAAGAACATAGAAGTACCTTTGAGGGAGGAAGTTGAGATGTAGGTGAAGGACGAAGTAGAATCACCATTGATGGTGGAAGAAGAACCACCATTGCTAGGAACAATAGAGCTATTGTTGAAGAATATAAAGGACAAAGTTGCTGCTACTACTGTACGTAAAATACAAACCAAGGTGAAGAAAGAGATTAAGGTTGAATTAGGGTGAATTGAGCCCAAAACCCTACTTCATGAGGAGAAAAGGGCTAGATAACTGGACAAGTATGGGCTGAATAGCATCCTAAGGGATTTGGGTTCAATAAACTAGGCTTGGCAGATAACTTAAATAGAATTACTGGATTGGGCTGAAATAGCCCAATAACCAATCCATAGTGGGATCCAGGTGGGTTAAGAGGGACTTCAACTTCTGATTATCAGAAAGAGAGCAGGGAGAGAGAGCCAAAGAAGATAGGAGCAACGACATTGCCGTTTAGGAAGGGAGATGTGCTTTCTCATACTAGAATGTTCATGAAGCGATTTGCCAAGGTCGAACCCATATGGCTCAAATTCAAGATTAAGGAAGATCCATTGTACCACATGCATGAAATTAAAACTCAGGTGAAGAACGAAGTGATTACAAGCACAAACGCTTCTGTTCTTAGATGAATAGCCTATTTCTTCCTCAACAATTTTGAAAAGCATCGGGCTGCACAAAGGAGAGGAAATGAAGGCAATAACAAAGTAGCACTAAAACATTTGATAGATTTATTGAACCAAACAGAAACTGCTGATATATCTAAGGCCTTATCAGAAGGTAATAAAGGAGATACCGCGAATAATGTCTCAACTCAGGGTGATAGTCACAGAGGCAGATTGCCTAGAATTAGTTCTGCTGGTGCTATGGAGACATGGGCCAACTGTCAGAAGGGGAAGATGCTTTATATCATAATCTTAAGCGTTCATGGTATAACACGGAGTGAGAGTATAGAGCTAGGACGTGATTATGAACCTGTTGGTCAGGTTAAGGAGGTCGTGAAACTAGCAAGGGCCTTAGGCTCAACGCCAAGTGACTCGAAGGGTGTTGATGAGCAATCCGATCACCTACTAATAATAACAGCGTATAACATGTGGGAAAGGATTTTGACTGAGAAAAGAGTTAAGGCTGCACAACAATTTTGCACTACATACTGCTCGAGCAGCTCGATAATATATATGATAAGGGAAAAGAGGAAACAGTTGGGAACTTTGATGCTAGACATTGGACTCATAATTCTTCCTAAAGATTACCAAAAGGGACTGCAAAGAGAAGTCAAAGTTGGCCAGCGCCAGCGGTTGACATTATGGAGCTCAATAAATTACACAGGAAGATCTTGATCCATTTTGATACAAGTATTAGCAATAAAGTCCTGTTGGATAGGAATCGCAATGAAGCAATGCCAACCCCTCCAATAATCATTAGAAACAAGGCAAAACGGTTGCTAGAGAGGGCGGTGTGGAATGATACTACATTTCTTGCTTTGATTTATGTGATGGATTACTCATTGCTAGTAAAGGTGGATGAAAACAAACATGAGTTAGTTGTGAGGCTCAATGATTTTATGAGACAAGTTATGGCTAAGGAAGAGATTGTAAAGGTGATGATTAAACCCCTAAATTGTGGAATTTTACTGCGTTCAAAAGAATATGCAACTGAGTGCTTGCAAAGTCTCATTGCAAGCAATGAAAGTAGGAAATTCTTGGTTGTTTTGGTGGATATCATGGCAAGGAGCAAAATTTGTATACTGGTTATTGTGAAACATGAGAAAAGAGAGAAATTCAATAGGTATAGAGAGAGAAACTCAACAATGGCTGCCAATGACTCTAGAGAGAAGGTCATTCAAGCATGGTACATGGAAGACAGCAAAGAAAATCAGGGGTTACCTCATCTCAAGGAATCTGAATATTTAGAAATGTTGTTACCAAAACAGAAAGAAGCTAAAGGGTCTCTTATAAACCTGTCCAAAAGGAATTTTAGGTTAATATGTCAAAAAGTTATCTTGAGATCCATCTTTTTGGGGCTGGGAAATGGACTTGCTGCATGCCAGTCCAAGGTACTTATGGTCTTTTGATTTCAGTAATTAGTGTTAAACCAGAGTTCATTGAAGGGAATAAAATACTTATTGTCTATGAGAATCTAGAAAACAAGAATCTTGTTCAAGCATTACGGAATTGTTTAAATCCCACATGGCCCACACTATATGATATCTGCTGGGACGTAGCAAGATATTCTCTTTATCTCCAAAAAGAGTCAAGATTACAGACCATTCAAAGAGACAGCAAGGCCACCGTATTGTTGCTTAATAAAGACCCTAAACCAAAGGTATCTTATTTTGGTTTGGCTAAGATTGATGAAAAGAACAATACTCACATCAGTGCTAGGACTTATGATTGTTTGGTCCCTGAATATCATTGTTTTCAAAACCAGACCGATTTGGCTGGTTCAACCGAAAAAACTGAGAACCAGTTCATTAGCCAGTCTGATTCACCATATAAAACCGCTTATTTGAAAACTGGTAAAAAACCCAGTTAACTGAGTTTCACCCGAAAAAATCAGGCGAGTCAAGGGGTTCACCAAGTTTTACTTCTTTTTTCTGGTGGTATTTTTTTTTTAAAAAAAAGAGAGAACGAAAGGAAATAAGATATGAGAATAGGACAAGATCTGAGAATGAGGAGGAAGGGAGAAATAAGAGATAAGAGGAAAAGGAAGAGGAAGAGGAAGAAAGATAAGATGGGAGAAGCTATATATGGTCGTCGCCTCTCTCCCTCTTTTTTTTTGTTGGTTGTCGCCTCTCTCCAATGGTTCTTCCTCTCCATTCTCCGATATCCCACTTCAACTCTTCACCACTCCCACTACTCTGGTAAAGTAGGACGACAAAGAAGGTTAAGAGACTGAGGTTGAGGTGGTTTTCGTTTATGAGTAGGCGGTTAAGGTCCTCTGACTGAGACTTTCTGGTTCCCTGTGAACATCTTCTGGGCTATTTGGATGGACTTGTGCTTTTGAGCATATGCTTTAAATAGAAGTGATTTTTTTTAAAAAAAGTAAGTATTTGATGTTTGGATATAATTACGTAGAAGTTATTTTACTGAAAAAAGCAGATGTTTTGTGTTTGGATACAAAAATATAAAAGTGCTTTTGAGCATGTAAAATTATTAAAAATAACATATAAATGTGTTTTTTAGAAAATTTATGAAATCTTTTAGGGGTAAATGTGTTTAAAAAGTTTTCTCTCTCTTCCATTGGACCTGATTATTTTTTAAGCATCATATTTGATGCTTCTCTGAAAAGCAGGTATTCTGCTTATTTTTAAAATAAGTACTTATAAATTAATTTGTATCCAAATACCAATTTTAAAAATAATCATTTTTTTTTTAAAAAAAAGTAACTTTTCTCTAAATTAAGCCCATCCAAACGGGGGGTTAATGTATTAAAGAGTGCTTCTTGAAAAGAGGGAAAGGTAGTAAAAACTAAAAAAGGAAAAAAAATTAAAAAAAATGAGTTAAATGACTCTACAGAGAAGTGAAACCGTAGTAAAATAGCATCAAATGTGATAGCACTTTTGTTTTAAAAATAAAATAAAAATAAAAAATGAAAAATATTTTTGAATTTTATAATAAATATAATATTATATGTATAGCATAACTTTTTTATATATTAATATTACTGTGAATATATTTTATTTTAAAATTAAGATAAATATTTAATATATTAATATAATATTTAATAGTTAATTATTTTATTTTATTTTATTTTTAATTATTAGTTATTATATAAATATATATAAATTAAAAAAATTATTATTTAATTTAAATTTAATTCAACCATTATTCGACTTTGATTGAACCATTGATTCGTGATCTTTACCTCCACCAATTTAGTTTTTAAAACATTGCTAAATATACCATGCATGGTTACCTAAGTGAAAATGTGATAAAGCATATTGCAAACATTCACCTTGAGGATAAGGTGAAAGTGCAAGAGGCAACGATGGACCCCAAGAGTACACGTGGCTAATGGTTCGAATGATGAAAAAATGCTTAGCAAGGGAAGGCTGCAAGGTAGCATGGCTCAAAGAAATGGTAGTTAAAAAGGGAAGGGGGCCAGCAAAGAGAGGTATGGAGATTTTGGCTTGTTGAGAGGGGAGTTCTGACGCCCATATTGCTAAAGAAGGTTTCTGGAGTTGAGTATTTGAGATATTAGTTCATTGCTCTGTTATTTGCTTTCTGTTGTAATGTTTATGTTACCTGAATGCAAGGGTCCTCCATTGCCATTGTCATTTCATTTCCTTTAAGTTGTTATTCCATTGTAATTTCTAGGCTATTGCCTCTTGCTATCAATATATTTCAGTGTGTTTTGTTATTTGGGCTGTTAATTTCTGGGTTTAATATTCTAGAACCCATAATCATGACAATAACATTTGCCTAATACGCAACAGCTAAATGTCTATTTGGCAAGAAAATCTAGACATAGTGGCTAAAATTCTCCATTAAAATTTATTATCCAAAATTATCTAACCGATTAATCTACAATGTTACAGAATAATGGATTCTACAGTTACTCGCTAGAAGCGCCTAATGGAAGAACTCGGGATTCAACATGGCAGTATCCAGATACCAAGATGCACTAGTACCCACAATGCACTAATGCAGTATCTACCATTCTACCTTTCAAGATCCATCAGGCTCACAGCGAAAAATCTTGAAGTCTAAGATCACGTCACAAGGACAGGGCAAATATTTCGAGTGAAACATGCAGATGCCGTTGGTAGCAAAAAGGATTGCCGCCAATGTTATAACCTCGTTACTTTTATTAGCGCCGAGCAGTTCTGGATTTTGGCCGTGATGATTTCTGCAAGAACATCACAGAAATGAAGGTTTAATAGATGCATTTTACAAGCCACCCAGGAAAGCACGTAAGATTAAGCAGAGACTGGAATTTTTATCTCTATCAAAATTGACATGCTACTATACTCTAGACTTTTATTAATTATTATTATTTATTAACAGTAGAATTCTCCAAAAATAAGCCAGAAGCCAAAAGTTTACCCACCGATCCAAAGCTTGCCCCTGATCCTGTTGCAGCACCTAGGGAAAAAAAAGGAACAATAAGAATTGCCAATATTCTGTGAAGATGGATACCAAAAAAGAAAAGGATAAATTAAATCCCCCCAATTACATTGCAGTCAGGCCTATTAACTTACATGATTTCACAGTTCACACTCTAGTTGCAGACTGAATATGCTTGCCAAAAATTATGTTGCCCCAAATATTTTATAATTTTAATATTTATGAAGTATAGTGGTTACCTTACATCTACTAGAATATCTAAAAGCCACTAAGCGCCTCATGAATAGTCAGAAACAGTGATCGATGGAAATGAAACTGCTTATGGATGGTCACTTGTATCTCTAATAAGTTTTTTTTTTTACTTACCACCTGGGCCCAGACATTTAGTGTCATCTTTTAACAAAAATAACTGTGTATAAGGCGGTGGGTGCCCACATTTGTGGACAAAAAGTACAACTGTGTAAAATTACTTCTCGAAGATTTACAGCTGCTATATAGTAGGATAAAGCACGTATAACTTAATGATAAGATAATATGGTTTAGTCATGAGTGACTGTGAAGTCAGTGATACAGACAATAGTGCTGTGTTCAAGAATGAATTGTGTTTTCCAAGTCAACTTTCTAATCAAAACAATATGTAGTTCATTAACTCTTTAAAAGTAAGAAACTCTAAGCGAAACTATAACTCAAGAAGATACCTGAAGCAAATGGAGTTGAAAAGATTGAACCTCCAGCAGTTGCACCGAATGATGGAGCAGTACTACCAAACTGAGAGGGAGTTGAACCAAAGAAGGAAGCTGATGAAGAACCAAAAAGTGAGGGTTGGGGTGTAGCACTTGATGATCCAAAGAAAGAGGATACTGGAGCAGAAATTGTTGGGGTTGTAAACAAAGATGGCATAGAGGAAGATGCAGCTGACGAAGGCATGCTAAAAACCGAGAGACCACTTCCTGATGAAGTTGTTGAAGTTAGTGCAGATGTCTGCGAGGCAGCCAATACACCTTGAGTTCCAGAACAGGAAAACAACCCAGCAACTTGCATTGATGGTTGTGAACTTGCAGGTGAATGCAATGTTGGATGAACTCTTTTTGAGGCAGCCTCTTGTCTTGCTGTTTCTCGCCGATCAGCCTCTAGAAATGGATCATTCACCTCCCCCCGGCAGCGCTGATCAGCTAGGTAAGCTGATTTCATAGATTCAATGTACTGATGAATGCTCTCCACCTAAGTCAGCATTTAAAAATCTGTTATCACTGTAAAAGCGAATAGGGAAAATCATGCATCTCCCTTTATGTGCAGATATGAACAGAAGTATCATCTCTAATATACACCAAATTTTGAGCCTAATTCATTACAACAAGTATGAAATAGTATACGACAACAGTTTAGCCTTCCCATGTGAAAAATATAGGTCATGCAGATTATATACACACGAGTCATAAAGAAGCTCTGAATCACTAATTCGGTGGGTGGGAAACTCAAAAACTTCCATGACTCCAAGTTCATATTAGCAATTTAGCATAAATACATATGAACGGGTATAAATATTTAAATTACTAATACAATTTAAAATATAAAGAACAAGTATTCAGAATTATGTGTATGAACAACTAAAGAACAGATTCAGTTAAAAAGAGCTCACAATCAGCACTCAGCAGGCAATTATCAGCAAAATACAGCTTTTAGTAAGTAAAATTAGAATATGAAGAAAACCAAAAGGAAAGAGATAATGGAAGAAAAGCAGTTTACTGCGTTAAAACTTAGAAGCATTGAGAGTTACATTATCAAAAAACTGTCCATATATTTGAACATTAACAAGAAGAGATGTAGTAGAATTTGTAAGATTCATTACGAAATGCAGTATACTCATAGCTGTATGGCGCAACATCAGTTGAAATTGCAAAATATTCTTCTCTTTACCTTTGCAGCCACATGAACAAAAAAGTCATGCACATTTGTCATGACTTTGGGAATAGATTGCAATAACGAGGACCCATTATTGGAAGTGTTTCTCTCAGAATCTAAAAGAAGCAGCTGCTCCAACTCTTCAATCCACTGGCGGCATTCACCAAGATATTTCTCAAATCTTAAAACTGTTTGCTGTAAGAAGGGTGATGGTTTCTTCGGAAGCCCACTGTAGAAATCAAGCACAGGCACTATAGATGTAGCTGCTGGTTGGCTACTCAAACTAGGTGTTATAGACACTCCAGGAGTCTGTGATGGAGCAGTGGCACTCAAAGCATTCCCCGCAATAGGATGAAGGAACCTTGGACGTAGAATCATATAAGAACGAACAGCCACCTCTGTATCACGTAACATATCCTTAACAACAGACATTAATTCCTGCAGCAAAGTTTTCTGTCGAGCCATGGCAGTGCTAATTCCGCTAAGTTCCTGTTAATCAACAGAAGAAAATTGCTCTTATTAAAATGCATCAGATCAACAACAAAAACGAGAGGGGGGGGGGGGGGAATTAACCTAGTCAACATTACTGATAGTTCATTAAAAAAAACCAGTCTAGTAAGACATGAAAAATTAAGAGCAAAGGAGCAGTGGATGTAGAAGTTATCAAATCATGAGAAAAACCTCAAATGTTTTGACATCTCCCACACATAGTCTTGCAAGTACCCACGATAACTTCAATAAGATTTGTATTATCTATTGAATCTTAGTTTAGCCCATTTATGCAGCTACTAGCTACAATAAAATTCCTTTAGGTAACCAACAAAATACATAAAAAGCTCACATGTTCTTTGAGTTATTGAAGTTATATAATCTACTTAAATGAACTAATTCAATTCAAAGAGCTTCCTTTTCAGATCAACAGGCAAACCACATAAATCCAGCATTCCAATGTCAACTAACTTTGCTACAACTTTTTCAGTTTAATGTGAGAAAAACAAATAATAGAAATTTAAAATTTTATCTATAAATCAGCTAAAAATAGGTAATATTTCTGTTGACAGGCAATAACAAAAACGGCCAGCATTGAGTACTGCTGTATTAATTACAAACTACAACGTGACCCATGCTTTATCACCTGCTAAACTCTAAGTCACATATGAGATCCTGTAAATAGTCAGAACTCTTTAGCACCTCATAAATTAAAACAAAATCAGACACATAAGTATCAGCAATTCAGCATTGAGGCTCCAGAATCCAGATTCATAAAATCAATTTTCTTCAACTAAAAGATGTTTCTAAACTTCCCTTTCCCTTTGTGTAGAAGAAGATAAGAAACCCACCACAAATTCTAATACCCGACAAGAAATTCATAGTCAACTTGCACAAAAAGTATTTTTGTATTATATAGCCAGAATGAATTAGATAAATTAACAACCATGAGGAGTAATAAATAACGTACAAATATCATAAAAGAAACATGAGCCCAAAGAGAGCACCTGAACAATATGGCTTGCATCAAACTCAAACCCATCATTTGAAACAGAAGAATCATAGAGACGACTGCACTGATCTAGTCTCTGGCTTTCATCTCTATACTCCAATATTCGCTCCCTAAGTAACATATAGCAGTTAAGCAACCAAAAGATCAAACAAGCACTACATCTTACCCCCAGAAACTATGCCAGAGAGACAGACATTGATGCATAAGATATGTTTCTATATATACACCGCAAGCTTCCTTTGCAGGTTATAAGGCTGTTTCCCAACTGGGACTGAACTAGCAGTTTGTTAAAAAGTACATCAGTACTTGGTAATCACTCTTCTGTGTATAAGGGGTACATGAATAAATTGGGTATTCGTCTCTATATCCATGCATAAAAAATGTTTCTATCAAGAGCCAAGCTTGCGAGCTCTGATGGAAAAATTGACAACTATTTAGAAATGAAACGTTCATATTTTAAGACAGAGAACTAGAGGCCTTCGGAATTATATTAAATCAGCACTACATATAGTTATTAAAACTGAAGGCATGTTTTAAGTTTCAACTGAATTCCCTTCTTGCCCAATCCCTATATAGATACAATTTTATATGCAGCCAAGCAAGAAAATAAATAAAGATCAAAGATTGCAAACTAATTGAGCTCGTGGGGCTGCGGTTTGGCTTCTAAACAACAAAATAGGATAGAAACACAAGCCATTATTTCTTTTTTGTTCTTGAACCCATATTTTTGCAGAAACTAACAGCAAAAAGAAAAAACAAAGGTGGGTACTCGATCTGAAGAAGAATCTTCTGGGAATCAGGATGGAGATCCGCCCACTTGGTACTATAAGTCGCGGGAGTTCTATCGTTAGTGAACAGAAACAACTGCTTTTGCTGCTGCGGTTGTTGAGGCTGAAATTGTTGTTGTGGTTGCGGCTGCTGCTGTTGCTGTAGGGGCTGAAAAAACGGCTGTTGCTGTGGCGTCGAAAACAACGAAAATGACATTGTGTTATTTGCTATCAGTAGTTCTTCTAACCTACTTCAAGATTTGATAACAAAATTGGAGAAAACCCCCCTCGTTAAACCCTAGCGAGGGAAATTTGGGACCTAAACAAACACCCGCCTTTCTTATTCTTCTGGAAATATATTCTTTGAAAGGACCGTGACAACGATAAGACAACTTTTGAATTTTGCGTGAGGTTGCGCAAGTATTAAATTTCCTTTTGAGATACGTTTTGGTTATTAAGAAATAAAAATATTTTAAAAATTTTATAAAAATGAATGATTTTTTAAGAAATATTTTAAATAAATTTAAATAATATATTTTTTTTAATTATAAAAGATTATAAATGATAATAATAATATAGATATATAATTAGATAATATAATATTGAATAATTACATTTTTATTCAAACAACATTAATAATGTTCATAAATTTTGAAAATAAAATAAAATATTGGATCTATTTTTTTTTCTTTTCTTAAAATATAGTGAAAATTTTAAAAATTAAAAGTAAGAGACAAAAAATTATTT
>JASKGM010001773.1:1359-12318 GCA_034509205.1 Ceratonia siliqua
TTTTATATATTTTTTACTTTTTTATTTATTATTTTTATTATATATATTTTTTATGCTGGGACAAAATCCAGTGTTTACAAAATGTGAAATGGGAGAGGGGGAGAGCATCTAGCCAACAAAGGAGGAAAGGGAATTGTTTTGGGGGAGTTCCATGTTGGCAAGTGATGTGGTAACTTGTGCCCACATTAGTACTTGATTTGCCACGTGGTTGACACATCAACAACTTCTATTAATTAGTTTAATAGATTAATCTCAAAAACAAAAATGATAATGTTATGTTAGTTATTGGACATTAATAAAATCAAATAAAGATAAGGAATCAATTTAAAATTTCGTGTAAATTTAAAGAATCAAAATAAGATTATAGCCAACTTATAAATAGCTAGATAGTTATTTTTTGTTACAATAGATTAATTCCGAGAATCTAGTAGGAATATTTTGTTTGTCTAAATATAATTTAAGATTTTTTAATAAATAAAACTCATGAAAGGATAGTTATTTTTTGTTAAAAAGGTGTATATTACAAAATGAATTAAGTTTTAAATCTATGATATTTTTAATTGATACTTCTTATCAAAATTTAGTTGTTAGTGTATATTCTAGGGGTACCTCATTGTTTCAATATAATTTCATCACTTCACCATCTATTCTAAAATAAAATGGAATATAATGCTTTACAAAAAGAGAGTTGAATGTATTTTACCATAAAACTTTGTTAATATGTAACGAACGAAACCATTACTTTATTCATCTTTAATAGCTTCTTTAAGGCATTTGAGAGAAAAGTGGGAAGAATTGTTTTTGTGGAAGAATTTTGAAGTTGTCTTTTGCTGAGGTAAGCAATCGTTGATTCGTCGCAGTAAAGTAGCCTTTGTTGATTCCCGGTTCTTCCCTTGACACTCGTTTTACACACGCAAGGTATCTGCCTCATCGCATTTGGATATTTTATATGACACGCTCATAACCCATAACTCAAATTTATAATAGTGACTAAAAAACTAAAAAAATACAGAATAATTTTTTTATATTTTTTATTTTTAAAAAGATATAAAAAATTATTGATAAAAAATATTTTATCTAAATAAATTTTTTTATAAAATTTTTTTTATATTTGTTCTCAATCATTATTTAAAAAAATAATAAAAAAAATAATTTTAAATAGACTCTATTTTTTATTTTTTAATTATTATTTTTAAAAATAATTTTTAAAATATTATAAAAATACTTACTCAAATAAATTTTATTATTCTTATAAAATAAAAAAATAATTTTTTAAAACTATTTCAAATATGCTGTATTAAGATGCAAATCTTAGTTCCTTCCACTTGAGACTTTTTTCTGTCTTCATTATTTAACCTTTTGCCCCGACTAGCCTTAAAAATTACATCCATACTATGCTTGCCTGACTGGGCTATATATATTAGTAGCTAAGAATACTCATATCAGTGTGCGATGGTCTAGTTTATTAAAGGAAGGAAGATGAGAAAGTTATATAGGGAGCAGGGAATGGGAGATTTGAGCTGCCAGAAGTTGTAGGAATGGGCGGTTTGGGAAGATAGAAAGGGAAATAGAAAATTTTCTCTTTTGGTTTCCTTCCCAAAGCCGCCCATTCCGATGATTTCTGGCTGTTCCTCCCTTTCCCTTTACTGCTTCTGTTTGCCTCCGATTTATCCAGATTTCCAACTTAGCATCGAGTTCACCAGTAATAGAATGTTCCTTGATTCAATTTCAGGATTTTCTCTGTTTCTCGCGAGATTTGATTCCGTTATTGTTCTCTACTTGATTTTTATTTTGGTTGAAAATAGATCCATAAGCAGGTCTAATCGTCTAAATCGATTTTGTTTATTATGGCTTATTATTGGTGGTTGCTCTTGTATTCTGTTTGGTTGCCGAGAAAATAGCGCCATAGTTCTGCTGCCTCCCACTTCCCCGACCTTTGTTTCTATAGTTTGCTTGGGGGGAAGTTGGGAGAGCGAGAAATCAATTTCGAGTTGTTACAATTTTGAATTAGAAGGGAAAAAAAATAAAAAGATTCATAGTTTGTATTTTATAAAAATTTAAGGAAAAGTTATATCTTTTTTTTTTTTCCTTCTCTCCTGTTGAGAGATCATATTTTAAAATAGACACATATAAAAATGTTATTTTTGGTTAAATTAATCTATTGTTATAGTATTTGAGAATTTTTAAAGGTTTTTATATTTTAAAAATGTAATTAAATTTCTGTCCTTTTAATTTTTTGACAAAAGTGCTATTTTCGTCTTTTAAATTTACTTAAATTTTAATTCAGCTTTAAAAGCTTAATTTCTATCAACCCGTTTAAGCGGGCCAACCCGTTTAATTTGAGACCAATCGAATGAGCCAACCCATTTTTATAAGATTTGGGTAAGGTTATAGTCTTGATTTACAAAGCCCGAATTTAAGCGGGCTTTTAAGACTAACCCTTTGGTATAGGGGTAGGCTCAACCTTCTAATTTGATTTTTTTTTTAGCAATTTTTTGGTCCTAGATAGTATATAAATATGTTACAATATTGAAAAGATGATAGACATGGATTCTCTTATCTTTCAAAGATTGCTTGTGACATTTTAAACATTTCAATTATTACAATAGCTTTTGAATTTACTTTTAGTATTGGTTTTCGTATTCTCAACAATTAAAAAAAGTTGTCTTCTTCCTTAAAATGTTGAGACTCTTATTTGCACTCGCAATTAATTGTTAAGTTTTCCTTCAATAGTAATATTTATTGATTTATTCTAATGTTTGTTTGTTTTATTTCTTTTCAAATCTTATATTTTATTAATAATTATTTTCTTTTTGGATGATAGATGAAGATGATTATGATATAAAAGACAAAATAGGTGCAACATATAAAACATATTCAAATATCATTGTTAAAAATAATGCTTGAAAGATGTTTTAATTTATAATGTTGAGTTAGGATAATTTTATGATATTATTGTTAGGATAATTTTATGATATTATTTTTTTTAATTTGTACTTGTTGTTTATTATAGATAATTTATTTTTATTGATATATACTTGTTTTAAATAATTTAGAATATGATTTTGTTAACTTTGATAGTTAATTTTTGTTATATTTAATCATTTTTTGTTAAATTTTTTTTTTGTTAAGTTCTTTTGAGCTCTAAAAATCCTACAGGGTTAGGTTAAAGCCTTCAAATATAAGCTCGATAAAAAGTAGGCCGACTTAAACTCAGCCCATTTTCTTAAGGCTCGAAGAAGGTTGGGCCAATTGATAATGCTAGTAAATTAAATATCAAATATTATTAAATTGTTTCTATGCCATGCTAATAAGTAACCTCATTCAAATAATTAATGGCAATTGTCGACATAGTATAAACGTGGATAACAAAAATCATATGTGACAATTTTATTCTAAACTTTGGCCATGTAATACATTGAAAATTTTTAGGTGATTGCTAACCTACAAGCAGCTGTAGGAATACCGACCCCAACCTTTTTAAAAAATTTTCATTTTTAGTTTAGTTTTTTAGTTTTTTTATAATTTTTATTTTAAAAAGAAAAAAATTCTAGAACACAACTATTCACAAATTTATAATTTATTTTTAAATACTTATGTTCTATAATTTTGTTTATTGTTTGAATTTTTATTAAATTATTTATTTAAATAAAAATTATAAAAAATTAAAAATTAAAAAATTAGAAAGAGCGGTAGTCGCGCCCAGTATAGAAAAGCCTAACTTTTTAATCCCAAAACTATACCGTTTCACATCTTCTCCCATCTCATCACTTAGTGTCACGCCCCAATTTTCGGTATGTGACCGGCATAGGAAACCATAATAAAGTAGTACCTTACAAGCATGGACTTGGAACCATGCACCTAATAATTAAAAGTAAAATAAAATGAACTTCAAAAGTTCACAACTACACATAACTCATGCAGAACTTCGCAAAATTTTGGTAGCATGTCCCCAGAAATATGGACATTTTCGAGATACAACAACATCAACAAAAGGGTAGACAGGCCCACCATTAGAACGAGTAAGCCTCCATGACTGAGAAACAATAGTTAAGCAACTAAATACCACCAACAGTTTGATTCAATGCCAATGAGCAAACCTTACAAACAACATAAACATAACACATTTAACACAAACTATGCAAATCCTATTCAATTGTCCAACATCAGCTTCAAAAGTTACTCAATTAGCTAAAGGAAAACACACCAATCATCAACCGGTAGGTTCTTGCACAGCCTGAAATTCAGATTGCTGAGATGTCTTAGTCGTATCTGAAAAAAAAATTAAAGAGAGGGGTGAGTCGCAAGACTTAATGAGGAGAAACCCATACTCAAGGATACAAGTTCGTAAAAGTTTGAACACATACTGGTATAAAATCATAAAAGATAGTTTGTACTTTGAAAATGCTAACATGGGTAGAATGATATCTATCAATTAAAACCATTTCCCTAGCTCTTTATAAATAGTATGAAAAGCTCAAGAACAATACTACCATAGTGATCAAAGTATAAAGCCAAACAATGGATTTAACAACTCAAAAAATTTCAAAAGGCATTTATGTGCAACAATTTAAACAGACAATGTCAATTTTTACCCATCTCCACTCATAATGTATATAAAACCACTAGATTCACACAATGTAAGATGCATAGATGTATACCGGAATAAACACTAAATATACATCCGTGCAATCAAATAGATTAATTTCATGAGGATGGATCCATCTGCTTTTCTCATAGGAAACTCTCTCATATCGTTATCATTATACAAATACACATCCAGAGTGAGCTCAACCCACAGATGTTAACCAAGTACCCGTCTCATGTAATTCCTTAAATCCCCCAATAGTCTATGGACAATCCATACACTATACTAGGTGCAACTAGAGTTTCTTCGTGGAAGTAACTAAGGATCCACCCAAAAACTTTATTTCCTTGAACACACTTAAATAAATTATTTAACAATAAGAATAATTTAGTAAAGAATTGTGTCCAAATTATGATGTAACGAAAAAAATATATATTTAGTACAATTCATTAAAATATTTCATAATCACACTTAGGTAAAAAACTCGCTTAGTCATATAAATTATAAAGACTTGTAGCATTCAGAATCCTAAAAGAAAATTTGTTAAAAGATTCAAAGTGAAAACATGTGTAGATGGGAATTTAGGAGGAATAGTTTATGCAAGAAGTATAAGTGTCTATTAACATTTTCTAGCTATATTCTTCGTGAACATTAGAGTAAATATTAATATCAAGGGGATTTAAGAAATTCAAAGAATTAAAAGATTAAAAGAGCTTAAGTATTAGGTACCACTTAGACTTATCATACCCATAATAATTATAGTTAATAATGAAAATACCTATACCCAAGAGTATGAAGTTCGACGCACCTTGCTAAAATTTGAAAGATGGAGAGTTTAATGTCAGGAAAAACTCATAATTGAATCAAGGTATTGCAAGCCCAAGAATGAGAAGAGAGGAAGCAAATATTTAGAACCATACCCATGAAAATCTAGCATGGTCCTAGAGGAAATCAGAACATAGATGAAATCAATTTACTTTCACTCCAAAAAAGCAGAAAATGAGGACCAAACTCCCTAATATTTCCCCACTGATGTTGCAGAAATGTATAGAAGGAAACCCCCACAATCAAACCCAACCCATACGTCCAATAAATAAGTATCTAGCCTAGAAAAAACTAAGATAATTGCTAGAACAGAATTTAAAACTTGCTATAGCAGCTGGACGATGGAGCAAATGCAACTGCAAGAAAGGGAAGTTGGTGAAGAGCTACAGCAAAGGAATGAAAGTCCAGTTTTGTAGTAGAATACCTACTGATAGAGGAAGGAATCTGGTTGTAAAGATCAAGAAGAACAGCCCAAAATTTGCTAGTCTTGATGGCACCCGAAAATGGAAGAGAAGAAAGGAGAAATGCCCAAGAGGAATGGCTGGAGTTCTACATCGAAACAGAGAGAATGCTTACTCTAGAACCACAATTTCATCTACCTAAAGTGGGGGTAATAAAGCTCACCGTGGAGCTCCCTTGAATGCCACATTTAAAAGGGCTAAAAAAAATCTGAAGTTGTCTTTATAAGGTGCAGAATTTTTCTTTTTGTCTTTTTTCTTACCATTTTCCTACTGTTACGTTTTTCCTCATTTTCTAGAATTGAAAATTTTAAAAAGAAATTCTACTTGTTTACTTTATTAAGTCATGGTTGCCCTCAATCACCTATTTGGAATAGAGAAAATTTCTTTGGGTTAAACTAAAGATTAAGGATCAAAATTGGTGACATTACACTTAGCTTCACAAGGTTACAGATGCTCTAACCATGCTTGCCCAAGATGATGTGAGAGGCTAAAAAGTTAAGAGAAAATTAAACAATGAGTGTATTCTTGTTAAACCTACCCCGATGCCTTCGTCATCAATATCGGTGATATAATTCAAGTACTGATTCTATTATTCACTTTCCTAAAATTGTGATAACCAAATTGACAATTTTGTAAATCAAATTCTAAAATAGTTTGACTGCAAATGTGGGGTTTTGTACAGCTGTGGAGTAATGACAAGCATGAAAAAGAGTGGTGGTGATGATACAAAAACAAATTAAAATGCCCGTCTAACTAACGCTAACTAACTCCATTGACATGACAAGACACATGGCAAGTATTAGGCTATAAATAAGGTAATTCATATTTGAGAAGTTGTTGAAGAAGTTAGACAATTTTCCTTTCTCTTTCTATGTTCATTGTACTTTGTAAGGGCAATCTCTTGGAATTTTTTCCCTATCAAGAGTCCCTGGATTCTCTGCAATCCACCTTAAGCTTATAGGTTCTAGAGGTCTTGAGTGTTTAGTTTTTCTTGGAGATCTTGAGTGATTAGTCTTGTGTGAGATTGAATTGTATGTTTTTATTGTTGTAATTGTGATTCAGTCGATAAGAATTGGATTATCGATTTGATTTTTGACCCAAATTGAGTTACTGTAACAAGTGGTATCAAAGCCAACATTCCTTGGCTGTAGCTATTGCCTAATTTGAGTCGATCTAAAGCAAGTTTCAATGTTGGATTCAATGAGATTGCTAGTCTCTATGCGTAAAATAGAAGATTACTAGAATTCGAGGTGGAAAGAAATGGATAACAAAGTATCATAATTGATTGACGTTGTGAAAGTTATAATGAAGGAAGCAATAAAACATAAGTATATAGCAAGTCCATCTCGATCTGAAGAAAGGCATTCGAATGTACACTTGAATGGTCTCACTAATGGAGGTAACACTAGAAACCACGGTCCATATTCCTGTGCTACTAGGTTGGCTAAAATTAACTATAAGAGTGACCAATTTTTTCTGATAAATAACACTCCTGACAATTATAAAGTCAAGTTGGTTGTCATTCGCTTAGAGGGAAAAGCTTTGCAATGGCATCAAGCCTTTGCAAAGTCTTGGTTGTCTATGTCATTACCTAGTTAGCTAGAATATTCTAAGGCTGTGTTTGAAAGATTTGGAGAGGTATATGATGATCCTATAACTGAGTTGAAAGGATTACAACAAGTAGAGAGTGTGCAAGATTATCATGACCAATTTGATCTAGTAAGAACGGAGGTGTCTTTACCCCATGAATATCTTCTTAGCTATTTTCTTTTTGGATTAAGACATGAGATCCATATGCATCTTCATATATTTCAACCTAAAACTATAAGGCATGCATATCTATTAGCAAAATTATATGAGTCATCTCATTCCACAATTCATTCCATGAGAACCACCAATTATAATACAAGCAAGACTAACAGTTCCTTCCAATCACAGTGGACAAGTTTCAAAAGTGACTACAGGAATTACCAAAATGCATTCAAACCACAACTCCCAATACTTCCAAAGCCTACATCCTCTACACATTCTTCTGCTGATTATAGTAGAAGTAGCCCTATCTCAAGTTGAGATGAATGATAGGAGAGCCAGCCTTACACACCTAGCCATAGTTGTAAATACTGAATTTTGTCCAGGCATAATAAAAAAAAAAAGATAATAAAAAAATATTACTAACGAAATATATTAATAAAAAAGTTTAAAAATAAAATAATAATAATAGAAAATAAAAAATAAAAAAATGATAAGAAAAAAAATTGTTATTAAAAAAAAAGAAGAAGAGAAAAGAAAAGAAAGGGAAAAGGAATTAAAATGAAAAAAAAAAGAGAGCCCAATACTTCCCTTCAGGCCCAAACCGGACTAAACTTACCCAGTCCACCAGGAGCCCCAACTCGGATAACCCAATAATCCGGGCCTCCTCCTGAACCCTAATTTCCCTAATTGGCCCCTCTGCTCCTCTAGCTCCCGCGGGCATACCTTTCCCTTTAGCACTAAGCGACAGCCATCTCCAGAATAGAGGCTCACTCTGCACTTTCCCTCTCTCTCCACACCTGTCCCACTCTGCACGTTTTCTTCCTTTTTTCGTCTCTGCTTCATGCCGTGATAAGCACCCTTCGTGCCTTTGCCACCCGGGATTGGTGACCCCCATGCGTGACAATTTACTCCTTCAGAGGATACTCTACGGTTGGGATCCCTTTTTTAGGGGATCCAGTCTCTTTTGCGTCTAAAAGATCAACTAATCAAAGAAATAAAAGAGGGGATGAAGGGGATTTTGGATGATAGATCTTTGGGGTCACACAGAGGGGAAGAAGATCGAGATTCGGGGGAACGAATCAAGGGAAAAGAGTGGATTTCTAGGAGCATTTCTGGGGGCAATTGCCAGCAAGTTTGAAGGGGAGAAAAAAGGGTGAAATCAGGAATCCGAGGCGAGATTGAAGGGGATTTTCCAGCAAGTTTTGGGACAAAAACAGAGCACGAAGCCGAGAAGAGGGGGCGTTTATGAGACTAGAGGTAACCGAGAGTGAGATAGAGAGGGAAGCTCAAAGGGATAGGAGGACCCGAGAGCAAACCATAGTGAATTTCAAGGGGAATATCATCAAGGAGAAGCATGGGAGTCATGAAGTAGAAGCCGAGGAGAATCCACTGTAAAGAGTAACTTCCAGAGGGCTCTGAATAGCGAAAAAAACCGAGAGGTTGAGAGTTTTCCTTCTTGACTGGTATTCAGGCTTAATCTCAAATGTTTGTTCTGTACACTTGGGATTTGTTGAATTTGTTTCCAATTTCAGTGGGTTGATGTTTTGGATTTCGAAAGGCTATTTGCATGAATTCAGTTCTGATTATTTGGCCGCGAATGATTCATGTTTGTTTAATAGTAGTTCTTTTGTTTTTGTTTGTTTTGGAAATGCAATTACATTATTCACTCCTGGATCTATTGCTATGAATATGAATGCTTTACATTATTCAGTGACGGCTAATGCATTTGCAGGTTTGGAATGATGATTTCTAGGTAGCTTGCTTGCCTGACATATGTATAGACTTCGAGTGCTTCCTAAACATGGTTATAGTTATAGTTAGGGGAATTTGAAGTGCAAATTTGTTAAAGGGGATAGATGTTTGAATTTTACATGATGCTTCATTTTGTTAAACTAGGTTCCATCCTTCCTGATTTAAAATGTAACCATGTTAAAGGGTTGGTTTGATATGTTTGGAGGCTATTTGACTCGGATTAGAGTTTTCGTTCCATGCCTTCAATGTTTCTGTTCAAACGCATGTTAGCTGTTGTTTAGGAAGACTGCCATCCCTGATTCAGAGTGTTTATAGTATATGATGATTTAAAAGTTGGAGCATATATGTTTGCAACTTGTAAATCAGCCCAAAATTAATTTCTGTTCAAAATAGTTAATAGCTTGCTGTCTAGAGTGATATTATCTCTGGTGCAAATTTGATTTTCATCCAAGATTATTTACACTATTTAGGACTGAAATTGGGTTTAATCTAAGCTTTAAATGCCTTGGAAGGTTACTGGACTATCCATAGGACCATATTTAATTCAGATTTGCATTTTTGGGTCATTTATCTAAGAAACTATAATTTTAGTTTTGATGTTGTTCTGAATTAGAGATTGCCGAATGTAAACTCATTGGTAGTTCTTGTGGATACTTGTGATCTAGTAAGCTTCTTGGGGGGCTTGCACGTTTAGTGGTTGATCCTTATTTTTGTGTGCAAGGTGGCCTTCCTTCTTTCCTTCTAACATTTTGCTTATCTCATTCCCTTTATTTTTCTCTGTTATTCATGTTAACCCCCCCAATCAATTGGTATGCAAGTGTCCAATACACTCTAGTTAGGAGGGGATTAAGAGCAAGATAAGGTTTTTTTTTTTAATTAAAACTTTGGATAGAAACAGATTGGTTTCCCTCCTTTAGAAAATCATTAAGATAGCAGGATTCCCCAAATTTAAATCCGGTTTTGTAGGAAGTTAAGGATGGATTCCAATGATCCATGAGAACAAATTCATATTTTGTAGGCTTCAAAGGCCAGAGTTTCTTAAAAGAAAGGGTTTAAGCTTATTGGGTTTCAAAAGCCCATTTAGTTTAAACACTCAAAATGGCTTCAAGGGCCCAACATTTTCAAAATGGGTTCAAGACCCAATAGTATTATTTTCAAAGGAGGGTTTGAAAGCCTAATTAAATATTTTTTGGGGTTTAAAAAGTCAATTTCAAATTCTTAGTTTTTGACACAATACTTTTAAAAATTCAAATTTACCCCAATACTTTTAAAAATTCAAATTTCGACCCCAATACTTTTGAAAATTTACAATTGACCTCAATACTTTTCATAATTCAAGTTTGGACCCCAATACTATTGAAAAATACTATTTTGACCTCCAGGCTTTACCAATTACAAATGTTGCTATCCCAAGGTTTCCAAAAGGTTGTTGAAATTCAACACTAAGATTCTTTAATTATTCTCAAAACATTATGTGGAGAAATAATCTCCCATTTTGTCAAGCTTTATGTGGAAATTCATTTTCCCGTACTGTCTTCCTTCTTTAAACATTATGAGGAGAATTAATCTCCCATTTTGTCA
>JASKGM010001784.1:0-12316 GCA_034509205.1 Ceratonia siliqua
TTTTGAAAGAAATATTACATGTGAGTAGTACGTATAATTTGATGTGATAATCTAAATATGTTTATCTATGTTCATGTGGTCATAATGGTGGTTACCTTATTTATCAACGTGAAATTTTAGATAACAATTTAATAAAGAAATGAATATTAAAATATTTTTAAAAATTATGAAACTATATTGTTAAGCTTAAAATTAAAGGGATCAAATTGATATAATTAAAAACTGAGAGATAAAAATTGTAATTAAGTTAATTCATAAATTATAAATACATTATTAAGATAAATATATTTAAATTGAATAAAAAATTAAAAATAACTACTTAAATTCAAATATAATTAAATTAATAATTTATATACAAATTATAAATAAAATTTATATAAGGAAGATTACTTTTACTAATTCCGTAAAATGTGAAAGGGCCTTAAAGCGTAAATTTGCCTCAAATCAAAGATTGCAATAATTGACAGTCTATCACTTAGGTTTGACTCTGTCCAGTCTTGAACAAAGTAGTATTAAAATGAAGAGTACCTTCTCATTACAAAATTTTTTCCTTTATTTTAAAATTTATATAATTTTTCATATAAATTAAAAATAACTTATAATTAAATATATTTTTAATTAGTGTTAAAATTTAGTTAAAGAATTTTTTTATAATATGATTAAAATATTATTAATTTTATATAATATAACTAAAATATTTTTTTATTATTTCTTATACTTTAGAAATATAACTACTTGGAAATTTTTTTTATTTTAAAAATATTATTATTTGAAAAAAATTATTTTTTTATGTTTTAAAAATATTATGACTTAAAAAAAATTATTTTTTTGTTTTGAAAATATAATTACTTGAAAATTGTTTTGTTTTTAAAGTATCATTGTTGGGAAAATATTTATTTTTTGTGTTTTAAAAATATCATGATTTGAAATTTTTTTTATTTTAAGAATATTATTAGTTGAAAATTTTTCTTTTTTTTTATACTTTTAAAATATAATTACTTGAAAAAATTATTTTTTTGTTTTAACAATAACTAGAAAAAAATTACTTTTTCTTCTTTTAAAAATATCATTATTTAAATTTTTTTGTTTTAAAAAAATATTACTTGAAAAAAATCATTTTATTTAAAAAAAATATTTTTTTAAGAAAATTAAGATTTTTCTTTAATTTTAAAAATATCATTATTTAAAAAATATTTTTTTATTTTAAAAATATTATTATTTAAAATGGTTTGATATTCGTTAATTGTTTTATAAATTTTGTATTTTAAAATAATATTTTTTGAGATTTAATGTTTTTTGAAAAAAATTAAAAAAGTATTATAACATTATATAAAATATTATTTTAAAAATAATATTTGTAAAAGTATTAAGAAAAAATTAACTAGAAAAAAGACAGTAAATCCATGCTATTTAATCAAAGGAGGGGTAATTTAGAAAACATGACATGATACAAGGAATGGGAATAAAGTGGTCAACTTTCACCCATTCGACCAAAACGTGCTTTTTATTTTTGCCTTTTTCCCACTCTTTTACCTACAAACTCAACCAAAGGTAAAGGCAAAAGAGGTCAAAATCCTCATCAGCAGCACAGCTATTTGCTTAGCTAAGGCTCATGGTGGCCAACAAAAACAGCAACACTTGCACAAGTAATAGATTCATACTCAAACTACCATATTCTCATTCTTCTGCGAGCAAGTTCCCTTCTTTGACATGGTAGTAACCTTTCAATTTCAATCCCGTTCCAGTCCATGCTCCATCTCTTCACAGCAACCATAAACTGATAAACCTCATTCAATCACTCTGTCTCGGTTTTCGTGCTCTATTTCAACTTTTTATAAAGCCCTTTCATTTCATCACTCTTTTATTCCAATAATTCTCAGCTAGTGAGGGAAAAAAAATAATAGAAAGAAAAGCAAAGCTTGACTTAAGCACTTCTCCTAGATCTGGATTTTTCTGGGTTGAGCTTAGTTTTCAAGTATTTTGCTTCGTTTTTGTTTTTTGGTGTATCTGTTTATAGATTTTCTGGAGCCAGCATTTTGGGTTCTTGGCTGTTTTTGGTTCTGTGGTGGGTTTGAGATCCGAAGGTGAAATGGGAAGCAAATGGAAGAAGGCGAAGCTCGCGCTGGGTCTCAAACTATGTGTGTTTGTTCCCAGAACTTTAGAGGACGACTCGCCTCCTGCTACAGAGGTTTCTGAGAGGTTATCTGATGCTGCTCTGCTTTCGCCAGTGAATTGGGACATGGGTTCGTCGCAGCCAACCACGCCCGTGCCTTCTTCATATGGTTTAAAGCTGTCCAAAAGTGGGAGCAAATCGTCCAAGGTTGGTGTCTCATTGTCGAGTTGTTACTATTATGATGGTGGTTTTCAAAACAAATGAATTTTGATAAGCTTTGCTCTGTTTGGTTGATAGGATTATGGAAAAATCTACATGAAAAATGGAAAATTTACTGGACTCAAATGGTTCCATGAAATTGAAAAAATATACGATCATGCCAACCATTATATTTCTAGGGAGAGTGAATATATTTTACCGGAATCTTGTTATATCAGTACACTAAATGTTTGATTGTTGTTTGAAGAAAAAGAAAAAGAAGGGGTATCATGCCTACCGTAATCTGATGATTACCAGAGCATATGATAAAACCTAGCCCTTCTTGTATTTTAATTTTCTTCATTTACGACAGCTTTAGCAATACATTAAGAATTTTCGGTTCCTTCTACTGTTTTTCATTTCCTTCTCTTATTTCAATTATGTTATGACATGTGCAGGTAATAGAGCTGTCAACTTTCTTGAATAGTTTAATTACTGTATATATATCATATGTGATTTGGAGTTTTGTTTCACCAATAATGCTGTTGATGTAACAGCGGGACCTTATCCTGAAATTATTGTTACCTGCTTGCTTCTATACCCATTTTGTGTATATTAAGATTTCCTGTGGATAAGATATTTTCTTCTTTTCCTTTTCTAATGGCCGAGCTCTGGTTTTCAAGAAAAGAATACACACATGATTAATCGGCTTGTTAGTTTGATCAAATAATTATAGCAGTTTTAGCAGTTTTTTATGACTAAGGTAGAACTGATTTGCTAAATATTCAATTTATTTGGTTTGAATATTTTTGTGCTAGTGTGAACGATGCTTTAGCCCCTTTCAGGAGTATTCATATTTGCCTGACTGGAAACAAGAGGATTAGATTAGATGTTTTACCTTCCCTCTTATCCGAGTCTTTGAAAAAGCTGCTAGTTGGCTGGTCATCTCTTTTGATTAATATTTTGTGAGCTTTCTTTTGGAAAATTTGAAAAACTTCGAAATTGAAAATGAAGGATGAGAAGGGGGAAGAAATGTTATTAAAAAAAACTTATTTATTGCCTATTTGTTTGACGCATGACTTTTGCGTATTCTCTCTATGTCACAATGGTTCAGTTTAACAGCATTATTGAATAGTTTCTTGATAATGTTTCAAAAGTAATGTCTTTAATCTATTAGGATGTATATCCTATTATGCCCTTTATATGTTGAATGACTAAAATGTTTCAGGTTGACATTTGGTTGCGTTTGTGGCTGATTTATTAGTCATAACTGTGGTGTCGTTCTTATCAGATTACTCTACTGCATTTTTGTGCTAGACTTCTAGCCCACCACTGGCAAGTGTGAATGACTGAAGTCTCTTTTCCTGCTTGGAGGGAAAATTTTAAAACAATTAAAGCTTTAGATGAAGTTTTGGTATTGCCTTTTGAAGATGACATTTTTGTTGTCAAAGTAACTAAATTCAATTAGAGTTTAAGACCTGGGTAACAAAATTGCAGATGTATTTGGTTTTTGTATATGAAATATTCAAATCTGATTGATGTCTTTATAGTGGTGCTAGAACTTGTTTCTTCTAAGAAGCTTCAGCATACAAGCAGTCCCAGAATATGGAATGATAGATACCTATGGAATGTGACAGTTGTAAAAAGATTAGTTATTTATACAGATTATTTCAAGTAAATATGGGTGCCAAAATTCAAATATTCCTCCATGTTTTTTTTGTGTACTAGTATTCAATAATTCCTGCACATTGTGTGTGTGTGTGTGTGTGTGTGTGGATCCATTTATGAATTTTCTTTATTTACATGAAATATGTGTGGAATTATATATTCAATAGTATCTATGCTTTCTTTCTTACATGTTTTTTTCCCACTCTTGCAGCAAACCTGCTCAATATGTTTGACCAAAATGAAACAAGGATGCGGCCATGCTATATTCACTGCAGAATGTTCACATTCCTTCCATTTCCACTGCATTGCTTCAAATGTGAAACATGGAAACCAAATATGTCCAGTATGCAGGGCAAAGTGGAAGGAAATACCCATGTTGGGTCCCAGTTTGGATCCTCAACCAGGCAGAGTTTTATCACATCCAATAAATTGGCCACAAAATGATGCTTTGATGGCTGTTGTCCACCACCTACCTCTACCTTCTCCTCGACGAGATTTAAATCGGCGGCATGTCACGCCACTTAATCATATTCCTGAGCCTGGTGTATTTGATGATGATGAAACCTTAAATCACCCACCTGTATTTTCTGAGAGAACCTCTTGCGGTAAGAGTGCTTCAGGTACAGGTGCTGTTAAAACAATAGAGATTAAGACATACCTAGAAGTGTCAGCTGCTGTGGGGTCAAATACTTATAGTAACTTCACTGTTTTGGTTCATCTCAAAGCTGCTGCTGCATCAGCCAAAGGACAAAACCTCAGTCGAAACCAGGCTAGTTTGACACAAATTTCTCAAACACCACGTGCTCCTGTTGACCTAGTCACAGTGCTTGATGTCAGTGGTAGCATGGCTGGCACTAAGCTTGCACTACTAAAAAGAGCTATGGGGTTTGTTATACAGAATCTAGGGTCCAATGACCGGCTTTCTGTTATTGCTTTCTCTTCCAAAGCTCGCCGCCTGTTTCCCCTACGTAGGATGTCTGACTGTGGGGGGCAGCAAGCATTGCAAGCTGTTAACTCTTTGATTGCAAATGGGGGTACCAATATTGCTGAAGGCCTGAGAAAAGGTGCTAAGATAATGGAAGATCGAAAAGAGAAGAATCCAGTTGCCAGCATTATACTGTTGTCTGATGGGCAAGATACTTACACTGTCAATGGCTCTGGTACTAACCAACCTCAGCGAAATTACCAGTTGCTTCTGCCTACATCCATCCGTGGTTGTGATAATTCAGGATTTCAAATTCCAGTGCATGCTTTTGGATTTGGTGCAGATCATGATGCTTCATCAATGCACTCAATTTCAGAGATTTCGGGGGGGACCTTTTCTTTCATTGAAACTGAAGCTGTGATACAGGATGCATTTGCACAATGCATTGGAGGACTCCTGAGTGTAGTAATTCAGGAGCTGCAAGTGGGAATTGAGTGTATACACCCCAGCCTCGGTCTTGTCTCACTTAAGGCAGGAAGTTATCCAAGCCAGTTGATGGCTGATGGGCGCAAAGGATTTATTGATGTTGGAGACTTGTATGCCGATGAAGAGAGGGATTTTCTAGTTTCCGTTAATGTCCCAGCTGCATCTGGCAATGAAACATCATTGATAAAGGTCAAATGTGTTTACAAGGATCCCTTGACCCAGGAAACAGCAACATTGGAAAGTGAAGAAGTAAAGATTGAGAGGCCTGAAATAGCTGGGCAAGTGGTTATGTCAATTGAAGTGGATAGACAACGCAACAGGCTCCAAGCAGCTGAGGTGATGGCCCAGGCACGAATTTTCGCTGAACAGGGAGACTTAACTGGCGCAATATCAATCCTTGAAAATTGTAGAAAGATGCTTTCAGAGACTGTATCAGCCAAATCTCATGACCGCCTATGTGTTGCATTGGATGCTGAACTGAAGGAAATGCAAGAGAGAATGGCAAGTAGGCATGTATATGAAGCATCTGGGAGAGCATATATACTTTCCGGACTGAGTTCACACTCATGGCAAAGAGCAACAGCAAGAGGTGATTCCACTGATAGCTCTAGTCTCGTTCAGGCATATCAGACCCCATCAATGGCTGAGATGCTTACTCGATCTCAGGCCATGTTACTAGGTAGTCCATCAGGCCAGAGGCTCCTCCAGCCATTGTTGTCAATTAGGTCACAACCAAAGCCAAGGTAATCTAAAAGGGATCTTGTGAAATCATCTTCAAATTAGCTTTTCTGGTTCTTTTCCGTTTTTTGCTTAAAAATATGGGGGGAGGGTGGTAAATGGGAGAGATGAAAAGGTTTCTGAAATGTGATTTTGCTGTTTAATATATGTATAAATGAATAAAAGTTGAGGAAAGGGTGGAAGGTTACATTCAAGAGGTAGATAAATGGAGAAAAGGACAGTAGATAGGGATTTACTACATTATGGTTCTTATTTTAGGGGTTAGGGTTATTATTTTTGTCGTCTTTTTTCTCCTCTTATTATGTGTTTTTTGGGGGTGGTGTACATAAAGAGAAATGGGTTCTCTCTGAGAGACCTGGGTACAAAGTTTGTAATTGTGAAAATGGCTTGCAAGAACTCATCAGAATATATATAAATATATATATATATATATGCTTTTGATTCTTTCCAGAAGTAGTTATTTGAGTAATTTGGATTTTGGATGCCTCTCTTTCTCTTGGCATAAAAATACAAAGGGAAAAAGGGAAGTTGTGCCATTATGATTGTTTAATTAGTAAGGGCTTGTGAATATGAAGATTTTTCGCTTGGTCATGATCTGGCAGACCAGAGTAGTTCTATGAAAATTGCATTGGACCATAATACACACGTGGTTGGTTGTATGAGTCTAGATTCTCAAAATTTCCCCCCTTTTTAACTCATTCATCCACCTGTATACTTGTACAAGTTTGTGCATCTATGTTTTTCCAGAATCAGTAAGGAACGGTTTGGTACACCATTATTTTTATTTTGGTATCTCCGATGTAAGGAAACATCTGAAATGTTTGTATTTAATATATTAGTATTCCAGATGTTTTGTGATGCTGTCATCCAAGATATCAAGAGATGTTATATTATTTTGAGTAAAATATTCTCATTTTTTTTTTATGGATGCTTTAGTTATATTCTATTTTTTTTATTTTGAAAACATATATTATATTCTATTATAAATTAAAAACAAGTTACAACTAAACTCAAAAAAAAAATTTATATTAAAATATATTGTTATTTTTTTATTTAATGTTTAATTTTTTTAATATGACAAAAATATTATTATTTTTATCTTCCATTGATATTGTGGTTTGTTTCGTATAGTAGAGGGCAATACGGATGAAATAATCTTTAATCCAAGCTTTTAAGTTATAGTTCATTCATCTAATTATTATAAATAAAAATACTTAATAAAATAAATATTATTAAAATTTGTAGAATAAATAATAAATAATATAAAAAGAATATAATTATATAAATTATATATAATATAAATTATAAATATATAATTAAATGTAAATATATATATATATAATATTAAATAATTTATAAATAATAAATATTAATTAAAATTAAGATTTTAATATGATTAAAATTATAAAAAAAATAAATTTTTTTAAAAAAATCTCAAGTAATATTTTTTAAAAATAGAATTTTTTTAAAAGTAATTATATTTTTAAAACAAAAAAAATTTCGTAATGATATTTCTAACACAAAAAAAACTAAAGTAATTTAAAATCATGATATTCTTAAAAAAATATATTTTTCAAGTAATGTTATAGTTAAAATAGAAAAAATGAAAATTTTTTAACTAAAGATATTTTTAAAACAAAAAAAGAAACTTTTTTCCAAACAATAATATTTTTAAAACAAAAAAAAGTTTTTTTTAAATAAATATATTTTTAAACAAAAAAAATCTTTTTTATTCTTTAAAAAATTAATAAACTTTTTTCATTCTTCTTTGTACGTTACTTCTTGTCTTGTTGTCGTATTATGTTAGAGTCTTGGGAGTGAGAGAGGGTTGAGATTAACTCTATCATTAATTTTTTAATTAATTTTTTTAAAAATCTTAATAGAATATTTCTATTAGAGTTATATTATAGGAAATTAAAGTGTATATTTTTAAAATAGAGAGGAGATGAGTGTAATTAAAGTATGTATCAAAAGAGTGTAGAGTATTTTACTCTATTATTTTAGGTAATAAAATTAATAAAATTATGAAGATCTTACATTTTGGATTTTTAGTTTTATTAATTTTTATAAAATATTAATTGCATCATTATTTTAATAAGTTTCAATAGTCATCTCAAATATAAAAATTTTAAATACTATAATATTTTATATTTTGATATTATATATCATAGTACTCAAAATATTAAAAATGTAAAATATATGGGTGTCAATCAGTTTTTAAGAAATAATACTATTCTCTCAAATTATTGGGGTTTGTAAAAGTAGTATTACTTGTTTTTAATCCCATTTAAATAGTTAATAAAAGATTTGATTCCCATCGCACTTTTGATGGATGAAATGGAATAGAATGAAAAAAATTATCATAAAATCCTAGAACAGTAATGTTATTATTTTTATGAAAGTTAGAATAATGTTATCATAAATGGAGGAAAATAAATTAGAGTTTGTCTACTAAGAAAGATCAAGGAAAGGTGTAATATAACATTAAAATGATACCATATATAAAAGTGAAATTTTATGAAGCTTTATGGTATGTTCACACATCCAAAATAATTTACTCTTAAAAATCACTAACCAAAGGTAGCAGGAATAAACAACTTATTTTTGATTATTTTTCCAACTTTAAAAATTAAAATAAAGGGAGACCGGAGAGAAATTCACGAAAATGACTCCAATAATAATTCAACTTAATAATTAAGATAATGATTAGAGGTCTATTTATTGACAATTCTAGAAAAAATATTTCAAAATTCCAGATATTTATATTGATATTTGAAAATAATTATGCAATAAGACTTTTATTGGTAATTAATAATTAAAATGAATTTTTGCCACTAAAGATTTAATGTAAATGATAATTATATTATAAATAATAAAATCAATAACATGTTAGAAGCAATTTGGGTTTCGAATTTCAGGCTTTTTTTTTATAGTAGAATTGAATTTTGTCTAGCCAATTGTTTTTTGGTTTATCCATATGCTCAACTCAATTTGAGCGGCAATCAAGATTAATCAATTTTCATACGATTTTAAGAACATACCTTTTGCAGTGATTAGCTTAACTAATTTAATAGTTATTTGCTTTCATATCTAATTATTTTTTAATTGATTAAGTTTAATTAAATTATTCCTTTAGTTACATTCTTACTTTATTTTTGTTTATAATATTCTTAACTTTGTTTTACTTGCATTAAAATATAATTTTTGTTTCTATTTTTTCTTCTTTAATTATCTTCTTAGTTTTTTTTCGTATCTATTGTAATACTCAAATATTTTAAATAGAAACCACTCCTTTTAAAATTCTGAAAAAAAAATAAATAAAAAAAGGAGATAACTTTTAGCTAATTTTAAAAAAAGAGGTCTCTTTCTTTTTTCTTAATATATATATAGCAGCAAAATACCCTCCAATACTTCAGCCACACAATACCCCTCTTTCCTCCTTGCTATTACTGTTCCGCGCCTCTTAGAGAAAGTGAGGGCTGTTTTGGAGTCCATTGGTGGCTGTAAGTTGGAGTTTGACACCATTTTATTCTAATAAGTATGTGTTTATCATTATTCTTTTGAAATTTAAAAATTTATGACAATATAGCAGATTTGGAATGGTGATTTTAAGTCCTTTCCATAGTTACAGTATTGGAAAAGTGAGAATAATATATATATAGTATGGTAAGGACTTATATTGGAGTTATAGGAATTTGGGAACATTAGTGAAGAGAATATGTTATATTAATGTACTAATTATATAAATTTCATACTCTTAGGGATGCTTGAAACAAATTATTCAAACCCGAATCTGTCTTGAGGCAGAGTTTGGGTGGAAGATAATTACCTCATTTTCTATAGTTTGAGAGTGCGTGGATTCTTACTTATCCTGGATGCCTGAATTATTAAATTTTACTTTGTGGTTTAATGATATTACTCTATTCTTAAGTATGAGCTGCTTTCTCATAGTGATTATGAAAAAGCGTGAATTGTATGAGATTTATGAAAGTGATTTAGAACCATATTTTGGGATCCGTAATAGAGTGGTGGTAGAACCACTATGTGCACCTAGGTCGCAACCTTTATCAGTTGAGGACAGTTCTTGATAAAGGGTATTTCTGTCAGTGAGTGCAATTCCTGACAGAAGATTGAGTTTGATTATGAATGGTTTCCTCCGGATGAGAATGCTCCGGGAGGAACAAGAAATTTAGTAGTTCCCTTCGGTGAGCGCAGTTTCCGAAAGTGGGGATCAGGTTGCCCTCCAGTTGAGTTTTATCTTTTGGAGTGAGAATACTATTTTTCTCAGTTTGGGTTCTCCCCTTGAATTGTTATGGATCCTATGAATTTATGATTTTTCATTGAAGCATTTATGAACATAATTACTTTTTATTCATATTATTAAATATTGAAATCTGATTATGAAACATATAAATGATTTTATTTTTCAGCTATGAGGTGCATTATGTGCATATTATATAGTAATTAATTCTTTAAGTACTGAAACGAAGTTTTACATGATTTTGGCGGTAATGCACTTTACACCTGAAAGTTCATGTATCTATCGGTAAGTCTGTTTTTCATTCACTGAGTCGGTGGACTCACCCCTCAACTTTAACATTTTCAGAGCAGGTCACCGGTGAACTCCCTTCAGCTCCGTCTGCTCCCTTTGAACCCGCTGATTGAATGGATAGGCATCCATATGAATAAAAGTTGAGTATTTTAGTGGATAGTGGATATTGTTGGATAGGTTGCATTCTTTTTTACATTTTTCTAAATAAGGTTCTTGGTCTGTAAATGATAATTGCATAGTTTATACATAGTTAGAAGATACAGTCCATGTTGAACCATTTACTGTTTTCTGTTTGAGCCACTGAGGCTTGATGGTGGGTCTGTCCACCTTTGTTTCTCACAGACTTGTACTTTGGGATAGTCTATATTTCAAAATAAACTTTGTCAAAATTTTTATTAAATTAATAACTTAGAATTTTTTTTATGAAAGTATATTTAACTTTTATTATTCATTTAATTATGAGTATTTTAGGCTGGTAGATACCTAAAGGATAGTTTCCTACGCCGGTCACATGCTTTAAAATGGGATGTGACATCTATATAACTGTGTTTCAATTTTTTTTCCTGCTTCATAAACTATTGTCTATTTGTTCAAAATATTAGAAAGTTAAAATTTTAAAATTAAATATAAAAATAATAAACATCACATTTTAATATTATATTTATGGGAGTACTATGCGACCCTCCCCCTAATTCCTTTTTCTTTTTCTAATGTTATTTATTTTTTTGTTATTTTTTATATTATTTATTTATTTCTTATTTATAATATTTTTTAAAATTTTTTTTAAGATGTTTTAAAATTTTTTTACCCTTTTTAATGTATAATTCCTTTTAACCTTTTTTATTTTTTTTTTAAATTTTTTAAACTTATAATTAATTTATCATTTTAAAAAAATTTAAACTCCCCTACAATAGCTACCTATATATATTATGATTAATAAATTATTTTAAAACTTTAGAATTTTAATACTTTTTCGTCAACTAGTTAAATAGATAATTAGTTTATATTTAAATTGTCAATGGCATTATTAGCGCTCCTATTTGTTTATTAATATTCTATCACAATGTGACGACCAATGAAAAGCCATCATTTTTATAACTTTATATACCTAAGGGAAAACGTAAAGAAAAAAATAGAGTGATCACCAATTAATTAAAAGGATAATTTGAATCCTTAAAAAAGAAAGGAAAATTAGCCCTCGATACAAAAGGAAGGGTTCAGGAGTCTAATTACACGTAGAGAAGTGTTAAGTACCTCACAACGTCCATCCTTAAGGATGATTACCCTAAATTAGTTGTGCTTAAAAAATTTAATATATTTTAATTACACCATTTTATTAATATAACAATAAAAAACAAGGAGAATACTCCTCTACCGCCCACATTAGTGGGCGGTAGGGGAGTTTGTAATTTTTTTTATATTTTTTTACTTTTTAAAATTAATTAATTAAGTTTTATATCATAATTTTTTTAAAAAATTTTTAAAGATGTTTTTATATTTGTTGCAAAATTTTTTAAGTTACAAATGAATAGTAAAAAGAATTATAGATGAATAGTAATAGAGATATAAAAAAAATTCAAGAAAAAATTGAAAAACATTTTAAAAAATTTTGAAAAAAATATATAAGATAAAAAAT